>CAJHNH020003279.1:238046-446577 GCA_905116865.2 Candidula unifasciata | reverse complement strand
TCCAGGTGCTGTCATGTCGACAGTTAATTCAAAATTATCAGTATATCTGAATTTTTTCTGTTACTTGTTCTGAACCATAATGTTATTATTTACACCCTTTTAGATTCAGACAATTATTACTTTAAAAACAATTCTAAAGATGACTGCTTGGTGCAACACTATGAGCAGTGTATTTCACATGGAATGCCTTTTATCTATACCTATGGTAGTTTGTGATGTGGTATTCAGAAAATGGCAGGTAGCTAGTTTTCATTTATGCTGGCAATATACATTATGTAATTATTTTGCTTGTGCACAGTCACTTTGTCATAAGTGACAACTTCCATCAATGACTAATTGCAGTTCTGGTGGCGGACTGTGGGTGTGGGCACCTCCAGCTGCTGCCTTATGCATTTACTCTGTGTGTATGCTTCTGGATTTTGTCAGGGTGAATTGTTTGTTCAATAGTCTTTGAATGTCACAGAAAATTACAATTTGTACGATTTTCAGTGACACAGGAACATTGCAATGATGTGTTGTCTGTCGGCAGTGAAGTAGAAACTTCGACTACCAACAACTGACTACAATTCCTGAACAAAGAAAACAAATGTTAAAAAAGTGTGTGAGACAGAAAGTGGTAATAAAAGCACATCAGACCTACTTTAGAATCAAATTGTCAAAATAGGCGATCAAGCGGACATTTTTAGGTTCTGGGGCCACTTGTAGTAGTGGTTTCAAGTGCTTGCCGTCAAACAGTTTAAACTTTTCCTGTGTAAGTAGATAGAATATGTTTATGTGTATATGTTTATGTTTGTACAACAGACCAATATTATGGCACAACGTTTAACCCATAAGTTCTCCGTTCTACTTCTAACTCAAGCCTGAGTACGAAGAATCTCAGCGCAGTGCACGAACTTTGTAGCACTAGCAGGGATCCTGAAATACTTTGGGTAGATTTTCAACTCCAAATTTTGCCCGGGCAGTGACGTAAGGCTATTCTTTTTCAACTTCTAACTGCCAAGGGATGTTCTATGTGCGCAACAATACACACGGACGTCCAATCTTACTACCCAGAGACCAGGAGAAATTACTAAATGAACACGTGAAAAATTCCAGTCTTCACCAGGGCTTGAACCCAGGACCTCCAGCACTTGAGGTGGACGCCATGCTGACAGCACGCAGTATCCTAATATATAATATACTGTCCGGATGTAGATTTCACAAATATTCAACCTAACAAAGAAAAAACATGGTTTCATTTAAAAATGTCAGAATTTGTAACTAACCACTGATGTACAGCACTATATATATATGTATATATATACACACACACACACACACAGCACTATATTCAACACCGACGTACAGCACTATATATACACACACACGCACGCGCACGTACGCACACACAAAGCCCTATAGTCAACATTCAACACTGACGTACAGCACCTGTGGCGTGCCCACATATACTGTCTTTTTCAGAAGATGGTTAGGGTTAAGAAGTCTAGATAACGGACATGCAAACAGACGGGCAGGCTGGTTCTGCCCCACTCAGCGATAAACTGATGCATCACAAGCTAGATGTTGTCAAAGCCCGCGTTGGCAGCAAGTGAACAGTATGGATGCACAATCAGACCATCAAGTCATATTTGTTGAGTACTTTGGCCCATTAGTCTTAGTCAAAGTTTCAACTTCACTGCAATAGGCTCACCCTATACTTGCTCCATTCCTGTGGCAGTGAAAATCAAATGAAATGTTCCTCCATGTCCTATCTGAAAAACTGGAGAACAAACAACTGTCACTTTTGCACACTGGTAATAGCAACTGGAAGACAGATATAAGAGGTTCAGTGCTGATAGGCAAATATTACAGGCTAATGTTCACAGGTAATAAAACATGATCGGACACAATAGTTTATAGACTAGCATTAGAGATTGAACTCATAGAACAGTTTGTAGACAGGCACCAGACAATGAAGAGACAGCCCACAGTTTGTAGACAAGCACCAGACAATGAACAGACAGCCCACAGTTTGTAGACAGGCACCAGACAATGAACAGACAGCCCACAGTTTGTAGACAGGCATCAGACAATGAACAGACAGCCCACAGTTTGTAGACAAGCACCAGACAATGAAGAGACAGCCCACAGTTTGTAGACAGGCATCAGACAATGAACAGACAGCCCACAGTTTGTAGACAAGCACCAGACAATGAAGAGACAGCCCACAGTTTGTAGACAGGCACCAGACAATGAACAGACAGCCCACAGTTTGTAGACAGGCATCAGACAATGATCAGACAGCCCACAGTTTGTAGACAAGCACCAGACAATGAAGAGACAGCCCACAGTTTGTAGACAGGCATCAGACAATGAACAGACAGCCCACAGTTTGTAGACAGGCACCAGACAATGAAGAGACAGCCCACAGTTTGTAGACAAGCACCAGACAATGAACAGACAGCCCACAGACAATGAACAGACAGCCCACAGTTTGTAGACAGGCATCAGACAATGAACAGACAGCCCACAGTTTGTAGACAGGCATCAGACAATGAACAGACAACCCACAGTTTGTAGACAGGCATCAGACAATGAACAGACAACCCACAGTTTGTAGACAAGCATCAGACATTGAACAGACAGCCCACAGTTTGTAGACAGGCATCAGACAATGAACAGACAGCCCACAGCTTGTAGACAGGCATCAGACAATGAAGAGACAGCCCACAGTTTGTAGACAGGCATCAGACAATGAACAGATAGCACACAGTTCGTAGACAGGCATCAAACAATGAACAGACAGCCCACAGTTTATAGACAGTCATCAAACAATGAACAGACAGCCCACAGTTTGTAGACAGGCATCAAACAATAATCAGACAACCCACAGTTTGTAGACAGGCATCAGACAATGAACAGACAGCCCACAGTTTGTAGACAGGCATCAGACAATGAACAGACAGCACACAGTTTGTAGACAGGCATCAGACAATGAACAGACAACCCACAGTTTGCAGACAGGCATCAGACAATGAACAGACAGCCCACAGTTTGTAGACAGGCATCGGACAATGAACAGACAGCTCAAACTTTGTAGACAGGCATCAGACAATGAACAGACAGCACATAGTTTTTAGACAGGCATCAAACAATGAACAGCCCACAGTTTGTAGACAGGCATCAGACAATAAACAGACAGCCCACAATTTGTAGACAGGCATCAAACAATGAACAGACAGCACACAGTTTGTAGACAGGCATCAGACAATAAACAGACAGCACACAGTTTGTAGACAGGCATCAGACAATGAACAGATAGCCCACAGTTTGCAGACAGGCATCAGACAATGAACAGACAGCCCACAGTTTGTAGACAGACATCAGACAATAAACAGACAGCACACAGTCTGTAGACAGGCATCAGACAATGAATAGACAGCACACAGACTGTAGACAGGCATCAGACAATGAACAGACAGCACACACTTTGTAGAAAGGCATCAGACAATGAACAGACAGCACACAGTTTGTAGACAGGCATCAGACAATGAACAGACGGCCCACAGTTTGTGGACAGGCATCAGACAATGAACAGCCCACAGTTTGTAGACAGGCATCAGACAATGCACAGACAGCACATAGTTTTTAGACAGGCATCAGACAATGAACAGCCCACAGTTTGTAGACAGGCATCAGATAATAAACAGACAGCCCACAGTTTGTAGACAGGCATCAGACAATGAAGAGACAGCACACAGTTTGTAGACAGGCATCAGACAATGAACAGACAGCCCACAGTTTGCAGACAGGCATCAGACAATGAACAGACAGCCCACAGTTTGTAGACAGGCATCAGACAATGAACAGACAGCCCACAGTTTGTAGACAGGCATCAGACAATGAACAGACTGCCCAAAGTTTGTAGACAGGCATCAGACAATGAACAGACAGCACACAGTTTGTAGACAGGCATCAGACAATGAACAGACAGCACACAGTTTGTAGACAGGCATCAGACAATGAACAGCCCACAGTTTGTAGACAGGCATCAGACAATAAACAGACAGCCCACAGTTTTTAGACAGGCATCAGACAATGAAGAGACAGCACACAGTTTGTAGACAGGCACCAGACAATGAACAGACAGCCCACAGTTTGCAGACAGGCATCAGACAATGAACAGACAGCCCACAGTTTGCAGACAGGCATCAGACAATGAACAGATAGCCCACAGTTTGTAGACAGGCATCAGACAATGAACAGACGGCCCACAGTTTGTGGACAGGCATCAGACAATGAACAGACAGCCCACAGTTTGTAGACAGGCATCAGACAATGAACAGACAGCCCACAGCTTGTAGACAGGCATCAGACAATGAACAGACAGCCCACAGTTTGTAGACAGGCATCAGACAATAAACAGACAGCACACAGACTGTAGACAGGCATCATACACTGAACAGACAGCACACAGACTGTAGACAGGCATCAGACAATGAACAGACAGCACACACTTTGTAGAAAGGCATCAGACAATGAACAGACAGCACACAGACTGTAGACAGGCATCAGACAATGAACAGACAGCACACAGTTTGTAGACAGGCATCAGACAATGAACAGACAGCCCACAGTTTGCAGGCAGGCATCAGACAATGAACAGACAGCCCACAGTTTGTAGACAGGCATCAGACAATAAACAGACAGCCCACAGTTTGTAGACAGGCATCAGACAATGAACAGACGGCCCACAGTTTGTGGACAGGCATCAGACAATGAACAGACAGCCCACAGTTTGTAGACAGGCATCAGACAATGAACAGACAGCCCACAGCTTGTAGACAGGCATCAGACAATGAACAGACAGCCCACAGTTTGTAGACAGGCATCAGACAATAAACAGACAGCACACAGACTGTAGACAGGCATCATACACTGAACAGACAGCACACAGACTGTAGACAGGCATCAGACAATGAACAGACAGCACACACTTTGTAGAAAGGCATCAGACAATGAACAGACAGCACACAGACTGTAGACAGGCATCAGACAATGAACAGACAGCACACAGTTTGTAGACAGGCATCAGACAATGAACAGACAGCCCACAGTTTGCAGGCAGGCATCAGACAATGAACAGACAGCCCACAGTTTGTAGACAGGCATCAGACAATAAACAGACAGCCCACAGTTTGTAGACAGGCATCAGACAATGAACAGACAACCCACAGTTTGTAGACAGGCATCGGACAATGAACAGACAGCCCACAATTTGTAGACAGGCATCAGACAATAATCAGACAGCACACAGTTTGTAGACAGGCATCAGACAATGGCTACAATTTAACAAGACAAGATCTTACCCTCAAGTGGTTTCTCCCATGATCACCAATGATGTCCTCTATTCCAGCCATGATATGATCAGTGACCTAGAATTAATTGTTTTTGAAATAAGTCAAGAACCATTATCTTTGTCTTGAGACAAATTAAGTATACAGTGTTAGCTTACACACAGGCCATCTCTCTGGACCTTGAAAAGACTTCAGAAATTAACATTTTCTTTTTCAAAGGAAAATGGTTATCATAAGAAAACCTTTTTAGAAAGTATTGAAAATATTCTTAGGATAAATCTTTGCACCCATCAAAGATGCAAAAAGTTTGGAATGTAGATTCAGAAGCTAAAAAATAATTCACAATCTGTTTAAATCACCACTGATCACTGGCATCATGTCATCATGAGAGCTAATAAACTGAAAGGCTAGGCACAGAGAGAGAGAATGACAGACGATAGAGAGGTAAAAAGGTAGTACACAATAGAGTTTAATGACTGCAAACCATGAGGCAGGCCCTAGTGGAAAGATAATATCCAGTCTAACCTAAACAACAACAAAAAAAACTTGGAGTCAGCAAGTGGATAGACAGGTCCAATCAGAGAGAGAGATGGAGATGGCTGATTTCAGCATCAATAAACCTCAAGGGCTTGGAATGCTGAAGAAGTGTGTATTCAACCCCACATTGTTACAGTCCAATCGGTACTTGATAGGTTATAAACGGCAAGCCACCTTTGCTTCTCCTATCATTTCCTGGTATACTTCTTAACTGGGTCATATTGAGTCAAGGTTTCTTCATCTTCTTCTTCTGCCCTGTATCCACTAATGGCGATAGGTCATCAACCAGCTAATGCTAAGCTGTCCTATCCTCTGCTATTGCATGTAACTCACTCCATGGCCTCCCTATCTTTTCAATGTAGTTAAGGTTGCTTTAAAAACAAACACAAACTTTCCCACCTTGATGGGGATTTGAATTCATGAGCATGTGGCCAGCAGGCACTATGTCTGGCCACTGCACCAGCACATCGTGTGACACTGCAGTGTAAATGTAACAGATGATTTGTCTCAATTTTTATTTATTCTTGTTGCCCAAAGCAACATGCCTTATGATTATGTGTATCAATGCAACACATTGAGTGTTATTATTTATTTCATGTTTGGTGTGGGTATGCAAAAGAAATCTGGCTAACTATAAAATGCAGTTCAGTAAAGATTGTATCTTTAAAAGTCACTTACTGATGCCTTATTCACTGTGATTATTGTGCTAAATTGGGTTTCTGCTCTAAATCTACCTGGGACAAGTTAATGAAAAAAGCCATTGAGATGTTAATGGGTGGTTCATACTGCTGAATGTAAGTAGGGGCCACTCCTGCTCAGAGACTGTGGAGATAACTGTCAGTCCTGTAAATCTAAAACAACCCTGGAAAGTGGTATGTTGGCACCTTTCCATCTCTCCACAGTAACATAAAGGTTAAAGTTGAGAGGATCGACTTCACTGCATCGGGTTTTGATCCCACGTGGCTCCGTCTCTCTCTGCCTGCTGAGAGCACCGCACACAGAACGTGAACTCCATAGCTCTGGCGATGATCCCCAGAGATCTCTATAAAAAGAAACATTCCATAAATTAGAAGTCGCCCATAACAGAATATTGTAGATCTCTCGTGTGTGGCAGGAAGTCAAGGGGAAACCCACCACACAATCAAGAGAATACTGGTGTGGGTACTTACATGTAAATTAAGTTCCTGGTACATGGACTGCACTTTCTCTGGAGCCAAGGTAATACGTAGCAGATGTACTAGCGGCTTGATAGTGATGCCCTGGATCAAATATAAGATTATTACTATTATAACTATTACTATAATGAAGCACACTAAAAATGAACCACCTGTGTAATCCAAGAACAGAGTATGAAATGTAAATATAAGTGTTTACAAGTTTACATATTTCAAATCTGTATTCATTTTCCTTTGAATTGGTGCTGGATTGCACTTTTTTCCTGTGTCAGTTCCAGGCCCTCATTGTGGGGAAAACAAGAAAAAAACCAACAAGCATGTTGTAGAAGTAGACTAAATGGGGACATCCCACAAGTCTGCATACAAATAAGCAACATCTGTGAAACAGATGTACATGCAACACTCAGGGTCTGGAGCAGTTGGTTTACAGCTCGTGAACGTGAAGAAAAAGAATTTGTACTTTTTATTGTTATTAAAATCATTGTATTCTGTGCAGGCAAGGGCAAAAACTAAAAATCCAACCATTTAAAAAAAATACATTCACACTATCCTCAGTGTCTAATATGTACCTTACTACATCAGTATTTTAAGAAGTCTGTATTTATTTTAAGGACCAATATTCAAAAAATCAATATTTTATAAAATAATTCTATATTTCACAAAAGCAATGCTTCCAAAACATCAATACATCCTGAAGTCAACAGCCGCCAGACTTGTATATTTGTTTTAGTATCCAGAAGCCATGGGTTGTTAACCCTTAGGCTCGGTATTATGGATATCGCAACCTTTCGGCCTTGATTCCATTGTAAATACCGTAAATCTGGGAGATAATATGGCTTTCCTGCCTACTCCCGGAATTGAACCCGGACCACAAGGAGTTCGTCACCCGGTCTCCGCGCAATCCGGTTTAGCCAACTACGCTAGAGAGCCAGGCTGACTTACCTGTATAAACACGGTGAACATGATGACGGCCAGGGTGGTAGTAACGAACATGTTTTTACAGGGCAGGTCTCGCGGGTCCAGGAGAGCCACCAGGGAAAAACATACGGCCCCTCGGATTCCACCATAAGACTATATTTCAGGGAGTAGTCAAATGGTTTGTAACAATCAGTAACAAAATATGTAAAATTGGGAAAATATGTAAAATTGGGAAAATATGTAACAGTGGGAAAATTTGTAACAGTGACATAATTTTTAACAGTATCAAAATATGTAACAATGAGGCAATATGTAAAAGCAGGACAGTATTTAACAGTGGGGTAATGTGTAACAAGAGATGATATGTAAAAGTAGGACAACATGCAACAGCGAAACAATATGTAATGGTGAGACATACACTTATATGTAAAAGTAGGACAACATGCAACAGCGAAACAATATGTAATGGTGAGACATACACTTATATGTAAAAGTAGGACAACATGCAACAGCGAAACAATATGTAATGGTGAGACATACACTTATATGTAAAAGTAGGACAACATGCAACAGCGAAACAATATGTAATGGTGAGACATACACTTATATGTAAAAGTAGGACAACATGCAATAGCGAAACAATATGTAATGGTGAGACATACACTTATATGTAAAAGTAGGACAACATGCAACAGCGAAACAATATGTAATGGTGAGACATACACTTATATGTAAAAGTAGGACAACATGCAACAGTGAAACAATATGTAATGATGAGACATACACTTATATGTAAAAGTAGGACAACATGCAATAGCGAAACAATATGTAATGATGAGACATACACTTATATGTAAAAGTATGACAACATGCAATAGCGAAACAATATGTAATGATGAGACATACACTTATATGTAAAAGTATGACAACATGCAATAGTGAAACAATATGTAATGGTGAGACATACACTTATTGGTAAAAGTAGGACAACATGCAAAAGCGACACAATATGTAATGGTAAGACATACGCTTATATGTAAAAGTAGGACAACATGCAATAGCGAAACAATATGTAATGGTGAGACATACACTTATATGTAAAAGTAGGACAACATGCAATAGTGAAACAATATGTAATGGTGAGACATACACTTATATGTAAAAGTAGGACAACATGCAATAGTGAAACAATATGTAATGGTGAGACATACACTTATATGTAAAAGTAGGACAACATGCAATAGCGACACAATATGTAATGGTGAGACATACACTTATATGTAAAAGTAGGACAACATGCAATAGTGAAACAATATGTAATGGTGAGACATACACTTATTGGTAAAAGTAGGACAACATGCAATAGCGACACAATATGTAATGGTAAGACATACACTTATATGTAAAAGTAGGACAACATGCAATAGCGACACAATATGTAATGGTGAGACATATGTAAAAGTGGGACAACATGTATAAAGGGGAAAACATGGTATGAGGTTAACATTACATAAATGAATCCCTCATTCAGTTCTCACAAGAACTTAACATAAGTGGTTTCAGTAACCAATTCTGACATGAAGTTAGCACTCAATAAATGAATCCTACAATCAATTCTAACATAAACTTAAATAAGTAAATCCTAAAATCAGGTATGACATGATATTAACATCATATGTGTGAATCCTATAAAAAAAATATTATGACATAAGGTTAACATCACATATGAATCCTTACAATCCTACAATCAGTTGTGACAAGAAAACCTTACCAAAGTGACTACTCACAATCAGTTATAACATAAAGTTAAATTATGTGAATCCTACAATCAATTCTGACATGAAAATATTATAGAAGGGACAACTCACAATCAGTTATAACATGTAATAAACATCACGTAAGTGAATCCTACAATCAACCCTGACATGAAAACATTACAGAAGGGACAACTCACAATCATGAACTGCTCATGAATGCTGATCTTCCTCACTCTGTAGAGATCAAACATGTTGATGGCCGAGGACATGGCAAAAATGACTGCAAAAAAACAAAATTGAGAAAATGCATCAGAAACAGTAAAATGTTAGGAACTACATCTTCCCTCCCTTTTTCTTCTTATTAACCATCCTCCGCTCTTTATTTATGGACTCTTTTTTCTAATTTTTACTGTTTTTCTGATTCTCTATCTTCTTTTTATTTGTTTTTTATCATCTTTGTCCTCCTCCTGCTTATTCTTCATTGTCTAAATAAAGCCTCTGTATCTGATTGTATGTGTTTCCATCAACTAAGAACACTAGAGAAACACAGAAACATGAAAGACAAGCATAAAGTAAAGGATCCTCTGGGGGTATGGGTGTCTCTGTGGTGACATGGTCAAGCCGTTTGCATCACGCTCTGAAGGTCATGGGTTTGATTCACAGCTGCGTCATTCAGTTCACGTGTGCAATTTTACAAAGATCTCTGGGGATCGTCGCTGAAGCTATGGAATTTGTGCTTTAAGCGCCGCTCTCAAGACATGGATGATACAAGTATTGATGTAGATTCCAGAGAACAGAATGTCATGGACGGACTGCGTTGCATGGCGGGAATGAAGTGAACATCAATCAAGAAGAGAATGAATGCAGGTAGAATAAGAGCTGAGCATGAGAGAAGAAGCAATTAAACACATCCAACTGCAACAATGAAAGCATGGAAAGTCCTTTCTAAAGCCTCACGTGCCACTGGGCATAAAGAGAATTGATGATGATGAATTGCAACAATGCGGAGCCACCATGGTGTAATGGCTGGAGGCTCGCCTGCGGATCGGAAGGTTGTAGGTTCGTGAAGTGCAGAAAGTGCATTTAAACTGAGTGGTAAGTTAAAATTGTGCAGTTAAGTCTTCTTTTTCTTCTTCACGTTCACCAGCTTCAAACTATGGTAGAAAGTTATAGTTTTTTGTGCACGTCCGGACTTTCTTCTTGTTCCAGAACCTAAGTGTCGCATGCCCATCATTGTGTGTGTGTGTGTGTGTGCATGTGCATGTGTGTAAAAACCGATCAGGATTATTTGTATGCAGACTGTTGGTTCCTTGCCTCTCAGGCAGATGCATTTCAACTTCAAAGGATGCTCCCAATTTGTCGACTTCTACGACATGCCTGTTGCGAAAGACAGTGGGTCTATTTGTGTTTCCCTCAAGATATGGCCTCGGAACATGTGAAGTGTAGTTAAATAACCAGTAGTACTTCAATCTTACCAATCTGGAGTAAAAATTCACATGTGTGCCTTTGGCATATTATAAAGTAACAAAGAAGAGCCATGAAAATGCACTTTGGTGAAAATCGGCCAAAACTACAAGATAATAAACATATGAAAAGAAAACTACAATAAGAACACTTACTGATAAACCGATAAACCAGACATAAAACTATGGTCCAGATTGTGAAGCCGGTATGCCAGTCATGATCATCATTGACCAACGATAACCCCAGAAACAAGAAAATAATTATCTCATTTGCTGAACTGAAAAATTTAAAAAGCAAAAACATGCCATTTATCAGTCTAGTTAAACTGAATAATAATAATTTGTTTTTTTTTTAAACAACAGATCCTCTCTCCTCATCATGTGGGTTGTGCAGCCCCTTTGAGCATAAAAGGGTGTGAGGGTGGACAATAGATCCACAGCCCCCAAGTATGCTGCAAAACGCCACTAATTAGGGTTTGCTAAAATTGGATGTGTTGGGCTGAGATGTGCAGATCACAGCTTAGATGTAAACCAAAATATGTCAGCTGCAAAGAAGAGGAAGAAGAAAAAGGAGAACCCCCCCCCAAAAAAAAAACTGAAAATCCTAAAAAAATTGTTATTGCATGTAGGATCTGACTGCAATGAATAGAGCACTACAACAGAAAATTACCTGTGAAATGTGCAGTCTCCGTACACAAGAAGGGACAGGGTTACGAACACCAGCATTAGAGAGAAAGTTGGAATAAGACAATGTCTGAATTATACTGACACATAAAGAATTAAATGGTGTGGCCATCTAGTGAGAATTCAGCCAGACCAAACTGCATATGAGACTTTCTGCAGCAGAATATATGGGAGGAAGGCGAAGGAAAGACCAAGGAAGACCAAGAAAGAGATGGATAAATGATGTAGCTGAAACCTGTAAAAAAAAAGATGAACAAAACCATCACCCAAGCCACCCAAGATGAACAAGACAAATACAGACAATCCCAATACTAGATTACAACCTGATATCTGTGAGACGACAAAAGAAGAAGAAGATCATTCTGATTTACATATATGTGGATCCTCACTGGTGCCTCGGAATTCATGCACTGTGATGAGTTTTTCCTGACCAGTTGCGCATTAATTTTTGCCAGACTCATTACATTAGGTTTTTGACTGGTTCATAGTTCCTCACTACTTTAACAGTAACTGTGTATTCCCATTCATTCTCAGGCATTTCCTATCAACATTCTCTCTCATGCATTTTGCAATCACTATTCTCTTTCATGTATTTCCACCAACAAAAACATCTCCTGTATTTTCTACCAACATTCTATCTCACGCTTTTCAATCACTATTCTCTCTCATGCATTTCCTATTAACATTCTCTCTCATACACAGCATGCATTTCCTACCAACATTCTCTCTCATGCATTTTCAATCACCATTCTCTCTCAATAATTTCCGACCAACATTCTCTCTCATGCATTTCAATCATCATCTCTCTCATTAATTTCATACCAACATTCTCTCCCATGCATTTTGATCATCGTTCTCTCTCATGCATTTCGTTCACCAGTGTTTCTCATGCATTTCGATCACCAGTGTTTCTCATGCATTTCGATCACCAGTGTCTCTCATGCATTTCCATCACCATTCTCTTTTATGCATTTCCACCAACATTCTCTCTCCTGTATTTTCTACCAACATTCTCTCTTATGCATTTGCTATCAATATTCTCTCTCAATCATTTCTATCAACATTCTCTCTCATGCATTTCCAACTCAAAATTCTCAGGAATTTTGACCAACATTCTCTCATGCATTTTGATCAACATTTTCTGATGCATTTCGACAAATATTTTTTTCTCATTCATTTCCTATAAAAATTCATTCATCATAAACAACCTAAACGCTGCACTCATCCCAAGATACTCCCCTCACAATCACTCCAAGAAAAATTCAAATTTTTAACATTTCAACTCTTTCATATGGCTTTGGGAGTCGAAGGAGATAAAAATGTTCTGGCTCTTGCTCTTTTGGTCACTTCAACCAAATATATTTGATACTCTAGTAGAGCTTCTCTGATCCTATATTTCCACTTTGTTCTTAGTCTACCTAATCTTCTACATCCCTCTGCTCTTGTGTTTGGGGCTGCGTGAGGATCCTCGCCGGTGCTACAGAGCTTGTGCACTGTGCTGAGCTTCTTCAAAATTCAGACTTGAGTTAGAGGAAGAACAAAGCACTTAAATCTTGTTGTGGTATATATCTTGTATGTTAATTCATTAGAAGGCAGTCTCTTTAAGTCGGCACAGCTTTTTTTTTCTTCTTGTCTTGGAATCTAACTCAATACTGGTCCTGCTCCGTCAACCGAATGGTAAATAAAAAAATGTGAAGACCTATTTTTTACCAATGGCACACTGGGCAGAGGATGCTAGACACCTAGTTTGTTGACCACTGAGCACTCAGTGGATGATGTGGTCAACATCAAGCTAACTGCCCAGGATTTTTCCTTGCACCTTTTTAGTCTGGGTCAACCCTGCAGCCAAGGCAATTTCTCAAAAACATCTGACTCAATGCATCTTCAAACTCAAGATCTTCAGGCTGGCAGTTGAGTATCTAACTGCTATGCCATCATGGCTCTCCTGTACAACATAATTAGTTGTGTGTCCTTACAGGACTTGCAGAACCAACCCATCATTTTTTAGCTGTTTATGATTTTAGTAAGCAAGTTTACTTTCAGTAGTTTGCCATTGCTTCTCAAAGGTTGGCACTTGATACCACTGGCAAAGCCAGTGTAACCGGATCTGCTGCCCAAATGCCTGCAGCTGGGATTGAACCCTACACCTCAGCACTACGAAGTGCATTCACAATGCCAAAGCCACACACTAGGTAGGAAAACCTAAAGATTAATAAAGAAAACAGAACTATTGACACCACAAAGACAAACAACACAGAAAGCACAGTGGACATACCTGATAACCTTGGTGAAGTATTTGATGGTAGTGCGAGATTTCTCACTGATGTTGTTGAAGGCATATTGTATCTGGATTAGCCCGCAGCCAACGATACTGGGGAATTATTACATGATAACAATTTTTGGTTCAGGTAAAAACTGTATATACCTTGAATACACAAGGGAGCTGAATGGTCGTAGACCACGAGGCAGACCAAGAAGATGACGGAGAGATAATATCACGTAAGACCTACAAACACTTGGCCAACTAGAGAGATGAATGGAGGTGGGTGATATCTGCAGCAATGAACCTCAAGGGCTCAGAATGCTGAAGAAGAAGAACAATTTCTTGGAATAAATGCCTGATCCATCAACAGTATAATAAGGATCCTTTATATTGTACTTTACTTACACAATACATATTTCCAAGCATTTAGGTATGTATCTCTTTGTATTCCCTTCGCTTGATTACAATTTTTTTTTTTTCTTTTTTCTTTTTAGTGATCACAAGCTGTAAACTCCAGCAGATAGTTCTGGTTGTTTATCCACTCTTGAATTTTAGTCCTGTTCTAGAACTTAAATTTGCATGCATATCTATTTAACAGAACATGTATGCAGACTGTTGGTTCCTCGCCTTTCAGGCAGATGCACTTCGACGGGAAACCTCTAATTAGTTGCCTTTAATGACAAACGAGTTAGTGAGGCAGCGGGTCTATCCCCCCCCCCCCCCCCCCCCCCCACAATCAGGTCCCAGAATCCACATGGAAAGTGAAAAGGCGGTAGACCTGGTAAAAAGAGACTGAGTTTTATTCCGGCAAACCTTGATAAAAGTAATATTTTATAAGGAACCTGCTACATGATGATGTGTCAGTTTCAATTAAACTCTTTAGCACTTTTTCTTACTCTTACATATATAAAAAAAAACTGTCTCCTTCACATGAGCAGATGAAAGCTACAATTTATATATTGAAGTCATTCTTTAAAGCAAAAACACCAATCAAACAGAGGTTATGAGGAACTTGTAATAAAAGAAGTTTCTGAGGTAATTTTTTTTTTTAAAGACAAATACTTTTCTATAACATCAAAAGACAGAATAACAATATTAAAAAAAAGAAATATACTGGTCTGGGAAAGTTGAGAACAAGTCAGCAAGAGGTAGACAGTGATATAAGTGGAAGGTTAATATTGAGAACTGCTATCTCAGGGAGTGTAAAATCAGGACAACAGACACAGAGTGTTGGAAATCCATACCTGGCACCCTTTACTGCGGAGATTGCACCTGAGTGATTAACCGATTGTTTGACTGACTGACTGAGTCACTAAGTGAGTAGGTGAGTTAGTCAGTGAGAGAATCAGAGAGTAAGTCAGTCATTTACTGAGCGAGTCAGTCAGTCAAACATTCAGTGAGTGGATGAGTCAGTGAGTGAGTGAGTGAGTGTGTGAGTCAATTACTGAGTGAGTTAATCAGTCAAGAAGTGAGTCAGTCAGTCAGACATTCAATGAGTAGGTTAGTGAGTGAGTGAGTAGGTTAGTGAGTTAGTGAGTGAGTGAATGAGGAAGTGAGTGAGTGAGTGAGTGAGGAAGTGAGTGAGTGAGTGAGTGAGTGAGTGAGTGAGTGAGTGAGTGAGTGAGTGAGTGAGTGAGTGAGTGAGTGAGTGAGTGAGTGAGTGAGTGAGTGAGTAGGTGAGTAAGTGAGTGAGTGAGTAGGTAGGTGAGTGAGAGTAGGTGAGTGAGTGAGAGTAGGTGAGTGAGTGAGTGAGTGAGTGAGTGAGTGAGTGAGTGAGTGAGTGAGTGAGTGAGTGAGTGAGTTAGTGAGTGAGTGAGTGAGTGAGTGAGTGAGTGAGTGAGTGAGTGAGTGAGTGAGTGAGTGAGTGAGTGAGTGAGTAAGTGAGGGAGTGAGTGAGTGTGAATGTGTTCTAAAGTGCCTGGGTTTACCTGATAATCCCAGAGAATTCAAACAGCTCAGCGACCAGAAAACCAAGGTATGCCATTGTGAAAATGATGATTGGCTGGGCCACTGTGGAACAAACATGCACACATATTAGTCACACAGTTTCATGTACTATATTATTTCGGCTTTTCTTTCAACTACGGCCGGTAGACAACAGTAGACGGCCGGTTAGTCGGAGTTCTGTCCCCTTGCTGCAGTGCAATTATGGAGTGGAAAGGAGGGAACGAAACAAAAGACATAATTACCGTGTGTTGGCGATAGACAGTGTGCACTGCCCTGCTATAATCATACGGTTACGGTTTGGGTTAAGGTTTGGGTTAGGGGTAGGGGTAAGATGTGGGTTAGGGTTAGGGTGTGGGTTAGGGTTACGGTTAGTGTCGCTAAATCTCGTCTTCGCACAAACTCATAGTAGCAACCCAAACCTTAACCCTAACCCTCACCCTAACCCAAAACCTAACCCTATGATGACAGTAGGGCACTGCACGCTGTCTATCGCCAACACACAGTAATTGTGTCACTTGTTTCGTTCCCTCTATTCCACTCCGTAATGCGTCGCAAGAAGCGGTAATTGAACACGGTCGCTAATTTGAGTCGCAGCGCGGGGTCTGCCAGTCATGTCGACCTCACTGTGTTTTCTGATCCGTGCCTTCTCCAGTCCGTAATTGCACTGCAGCCAGGGGACAGAACTCCGACTAACTGGCCGTCTACTGTTGTCTACCGGCCGTATTTGAAAGGAGAGCCATTATTTCTATTATTATTGTTATTTTCACTGTTGTTATTGTTGCTGTTGTGGCTGCTAATGTTTTTGGAACAATGACAACAAAAGAATTAAGAAATGAAGAAAGAAAATGAAGAATCACTATTAGTCTTAATATTTTTTCACTCATTCACCATAATTTCCCGTGTGGGTTCCGTGGCCCGATTTGAGAGGGTAAAAAACAAGAATAGACCCCACTGCTTCTCTAACAAGCATGTCCTAAGAGTCAACTAATTAGGGTCATACAAATAGGCCAGATCTGTTAAACGTAAGTGCACACAAAAATCAATGTTCCAGAACTAAATCTAAAGTTCAGAAGAGGACGAACAACCAGATCCACTAGAGATCCATTTTACAGATCTGGCTTATCCGTATGCAGACTATTGGTTCCTCGCCTCTCAGGCAGATGCACTCCGGCTTTGAAGGAAACCCCTAATTAAAAAACTCTCACAGAATGGGTCTATCCCCTCCTTCTCTCTCATCCCCCCTTCCCCACCACCACCACCAATGGGCCACCGGAACCCACACAGGGATATCAAGATGTACAAATCAGATGAATTTACCAAGGAACCATTGTTTAAATTACTTTTAGTAGTAAGTACAGTAAATCACAAGAGGACAGAGATCTGTCATACCTTTGACATGAGTAGCAAACTTGGTGAGCACTGCAGAAGCTATGCCAGCCAACACTCCCAGCAAAAGTCCACCCAGGCACACCACAAAGAACTTGACCACTCCCAGCACAATCTGTTAGCAATATCATTACAGGTTTACTGAAATCATTTAAGTTTATGATCTGTTAGCAATGTCAATGAAATTTACTGAAATCATTTAAGTTTAAAGACTGTCATGTGTGCGTCCAGGTTCAGTTTATACTAGCCAGATTGTCAGAGGCCACGGACCATCAAGGTCAATCAGAGGTCTTTGACAGTGACTTCAAGTGTTTCTAGGTCTGCCTATACACATTATCTCTATGCCGTCTTCTTGGTATGACCCGTGCCATATGCCCAATCAACACTTTAGTGTACACACATTTGTTTTCTCTGTCATCTGCCATTCTCTCTCTCTATATGCCCCAACCATCACAGTCTATTAGCCCTCATGTTGCCAGTACTGATTTAAGCAGATAATGAATGTTACTATTGTTTCTCACTCTCTGTTTGCATCTTTAAAAAATACTCACATGCACACTTGTGATTTCATCCATGGAGTTGTAAGCTTGAAATACTTTGTACAAAACAACAGTCACTCCATCTGTGGAAAGACAAAGCAACTGAGTCAGGCTGTCAGTTTTTTGCTGCAATCATTAGAGGTTTCTCATACCATATGTCTTTCTTGATCACCGCAGATCGGAAGGGCGTGAGTTTGCTCCCTAGCGGAGCCGGACATTTTTCAAAAATGACCTTGGCTCCCAGGTAAACCCAGCCTTGAGTGGGTACAGGGTGCTGTCCTGGGAAGTAAAGGCAGCCGGTGTGATGCTGACCACATCACCCATCTTGTGCTGATTGATCTATAAAATATAGGTCTAGCCCTATATGCCCTATACACCTAAAAGGCGTGGAAAAGGGACCTTTACCATTACTTTACTGTGCCTGCCTTATTATTGCAATCTTCTTCTTAGCACTCACCAGCTGTAAAGTCCATTGTGAGTTCTGTCTGTTTGTCCACTTACCAACTTAGGTCTTATTCCAGAGCTGGATTTTCACATGCATATCCGTTTTACAGATCTGATTGCTTTTATAAATTGTAGAATTTCACCAGAACAGTGGAAATGTCTTCCTCTTTCTCTGCCTTTTTAACCCCAAATGAAGCATAGGTCCTCAACTAACTCAAGCCAAGGTGTTCTATCCTTTGCTATCGCATGCAGGTCTCCCCATGTCCTCCCCATCTTTATAACTCCGCCCTCTAACTCCCTACTTCATGTGTTTTTGGTCTTCCTTTATTTCTATGCCCCTGTGGTTTCCAGTGCACAGACATTTTTGTTTCATCATATTCAGGTTTTCTTAAATTGTGTCCTATCCAATGCCAGCGTCTTTTCCTCACCTCTTGGTCCACTGGAACCTGTTTAGTTCTCTCCCAAAGCTCTACATGAGTGATTCTATCATGCCATTTAATTCCTTCTGTTCTGTGTAGGCACCAGTTAATGAATGTCTGTAGTTTACTATTAACTGCCTTAGTTGTTCTCCATGTTTTTGCTCCATACAATTGCTCTGATTACATACATAAACTGTTCTTTTACAAACTCTTTTTGGTGAATAAATTTACTACTTCAATTTTCAGTACTTCAAACTGGAACCCACAGGACCATATAAATAAAGGTAGACTTAAAATATACAGAGAAGGGAGCTAAAGACTGGAGTTTAAAAGATGGGGACGGCATGGGGTAAACAGCATGCGATAGCAAAGAATTTGACAACTTGGCATGATTTAGTTGAGGGACTGTGTTCCACTGGATGGACAAAGGGCAGAAAAAGAAGTACTTAAAAGCTAATTCTTTATTGAACAAATAAGACTCACCACTCTCTCTCTATTGTTGTACCCCACCAGGACATCACACAAGTGTAAAACACCCAGTGACACAAAGTGCCACCATGCGGATGAGGATCACCCGTGGAGAGGGCCCAGAAACCCCTTTCAGTCGTTAGGCCATATTTATGGCCCATCTATATTCAGGGCTCCCAGCAAAAGCCAGGGTGGGGCTTCAAATAATGAAAAATTGCATCCCACATGCGGACGACTAGTATTTATAAGACACACCACATGATGGCACCCAGAAGACTTGCAATAACACGTAAACATAATGGAACGAATGATAAATAAACTGACATATACTGATCAGCACCCTTAGGAGTTTATTTCTGCACTGAACAACAGCTATAACATAATCTAGACTTGCATATCTTCTCTTCAGAAGCCACTTTGTGTAGACATTTTTTTAATTGTAAGTTTTTTGTTTGTTTTTAAGAGTTTAGATATCCAGAGACATTTGTAACTGACTGTATTTGTTTCAAGTTTTTTCCCCTCCAGGATTGAACGCTGTAGGATTACCATCTCAAAGTTGAGAATTAAACAGGTTCAAATCCTGCAAAACCCATTCAACCATACAGCAAGGTTATAATGGAGCACCACAAAAAAGTTATGAAGTAACCTTGTGTTAGCTATGGTTTTGTGTGATGAAAAGAATGAACAGGCTGTCGTAACCATACAGGATTTGTTTCAAATGGTCATCTAGGTACTTCTTTTTCTTCTTCTCTTCCACCTTGTACCTTATCGAAGTGTCGGGGGGGGGGGGGGAGAGGGGGGGGTGTAACATTCGTTGATGAGCTCTGTCAAGAGCACTGTTTAGACTGATGTTCATTTCTGTAAGGCTATTCTTAATGCCATCACTCCATATTTTTCAAGGTCTTCCACTCGCTCTATACCCGTTGTAACGTTTTAATGTGGCTTGCTGTGGCAGATAGTACCAGGGCATTGTTGTTAGGTGTCCAAACCACTTCATTTGTTGTTCTTTGATGACACTAGTAAAGTTGAACCAGTACCTACTGTTCAGCAGAGATTCACCAAACACCAGAAAGTACACCAAGCAAGTACCTGCCATTCAGCAAAGATTCACCAAACACCAGAAAGTACATCAAACAGGTACCTACCATTCAGCAGAGACTCACCAAACACCAGAAAGTACATCAAACAAGTACCTACCATTCAGCAGAGATTCACCAAACACCAGAAAGTACATCAAACCAGTACCTACCATTCAGCAGAGATTCCCCAAACACCAGAAAGTACATTGAACCAGTACCTACCGTTCAGCAGAGATTCACCAAACACCAGAAAGTACAACACATGGTTCACACCAATCTCATTGAACACTGCCAGAACCTGAAGAAAGAAATGGTTACATTCAGTTAAGTGCAGTGCTAACTCCAGGGTATATGGGTCACCCCAAGGTTGTTCTATTCCTGTGCCAACAATAACTACATAGAATTTCCATTGTTGACCCTTGTGAAAAAATATGAAAATAAACTGCAGTCCCGACAAAGACAATAGCATACACATGCATTCAATGCATAAGACAGTCATGAAAAGTGCCAATATAAACAGTCTGCAAGGCACTACTAGTGTTGCAGCAGGCCACTCACCATTTTCTGATCTGCAGCTCACAACAGCAACTATGCTGGAAGCAATGAAAAAAAAAGTATTCTAAACGAAATCTACAGCTCACAGTTATGGAAAAAAAAAGAAATAAAAAGCTTCAAACTAGTACCAAGAAAAGCAATTAAAAGTAAAAATTGTTTCCCTCACTGGTGTAAACTCCAGCAGAAAGTTCTGGTTATTCCTTCAATTCTGGACTTTGGTCTTGTTATAAGACTTTGTTGGTGCACATCAGTTTTACATATATGGCTTATTTGTGCCTGTTATCATTATTATCATCCTTTGTGTCGTCATAGGTCACAGAGAGCTTGCATCTGATTCCTCCACTACGCTCTATTGCATGCAACTCTCTTGATTTCTGACATGGAGTTCAGCCCAGCATTTTTAATAATGTTCTTCTTAATGTTTCACTTGAAAGTCCTCTTTTTCTCAGGCCACTTGTTTCCCATTTCAGTGCTTGTTTTGTATTTCTTTGCTCATTTCGTCTAAGAGTGTGCCCAATATATCTCTACCTTCTTTATCTTATTGCAGTCGATACAGTCATTTGTCCAGACATTTCTCTGATCTCCTAACTCTTTTTTGAATTCATCCAATTTTATGTTCATGATTTTTTTCTCAGACATCTATTTTCAATTGTATTTAGTTTTGGTTCCGTATCCTTGGTGGTTTTCCAACTTTCGTTGGCATACGTTAGAAATGAAATAACGTTAGAACTGAAGTTTGGTTTTAAAGTTGTATAAGGTGGAGCTCCATATGTTGTGAAGGCTTTTAAAGACTGTTGTTGCTTTGTCAACGTGCATCATAATTTTATTCTGTATACTTCCTTGAGAGGTGAAATGGCCCATTACTTTTTTGGTTTGTTCTCTAGCATGACATCTACATGATCCGTTGTTGGTATCTTTAATATATTTGTTTTCTCATAATTTAACTGTAGTCCTATTTTTGATGCTGCAGACGACAAATCATCTGTTTTTCTTTGCATGTCCTGTTATTTTTACTGAAAAGATCTTCCAGTTGTCTATTCTCCACCCAATCAATGCCAGTATGGCCTTTGCAACATTTTTCCCATCACCCTATCAAAGGCTATTCCAAACAACAAGGGAGACAAAATGCAGCTTTGTTTCACCCCAGTTTCCATCAAAAACTAGTCACTTAAACCATTTTTAGACTTTTTATTCTTATTTGATTTGATTTTGATTTGATTCAAGAACCGACATCACAGCACTCGGGGCATTCCCATAAACGCTCCGTCCCCATCTTCATCAGCCAGCAAAAAGTTCCGATACTAACGGTGCCAGCAGCATTATAATTAAACGTCCGTTTTGCCTTTCCTCTGAGCCTTGAGCATCTGCCAGAACCTCTCGTCACTTCCCCCTGCATCAATCTCACCAGACTGTGGTGATCCATCTGCTCCTCCGAACTGTACAAGCTCTCCCACTAGGCACTAACCACGTCTGCCTTAGACTTTTTACGCTAATGTTTTAAACCAACATCTGAGTATTTGCCAGTTTAAAAAAAAAAATCAGATAGAACGAGTTAAAGATTCAAGGAACATTCATTTACTAAATATCTGTGTGAAAATGCAACTGGGTGCAGATGTAGGAGCGGGCACATGTATTAATAAACACACACAACTTACAGCAACAGGGTCAACTGCCACAATAAGGGAGGAAAAAATCATGATTTCCAGAAAACCCAAATTGGTGATCGGTCCCATCGCACCCACAGTAGCTAGGCCATACAGAGTAGCACCTGCAGACAGAGGATTAGATAACACGCCTTGATGTTAATATTGATGATGATGATGGTAGTGGTGGTGATGATAATGAGGTTGGTGGTGATGATGATGATGGTGGTAGTGGTGGTGATAATGACGGTGGTGGTGGTGATGATAATGAGGGTGGTGGTGGTGATGATGATGGTGGTAGTGGTGGTGATGATAATGAGGGTGGTGGTGATGATGATGATTGTGGTAGTGGTGGTGATGATAATGAGGGTGGTGGTGGTGATAATGATGGTAGTGGTGGTGATGATAATGAGGGTGGTGGTGGTGATAATGATGGTAGTGGTGGTGATGATAATGAGGGTGGTGGTAGTGATAATGATGGTAGTGGTGGTGATGATAATGAGGGTGGTGGTGGTGATAATGATGGTGTGGGGATGATAATGAGGGTGGTGGTGGTGATAATGATGGTAGTGGTGGTGATGATAATGAGGGTGGTGGTGGTGATGATGGTAGTGGTGTTGGTGGTGATAATGGGGGTAAGGTGGTGATGATGGTTGTGATGGTAGTGGTGATGATGATCGTCGAGGTAGTGATGATTTTGTGGTAATGGTGGTGGTAGTGGTGATGGTGGTGATTACGAAGAAGATGATGATGATGTTTTGTCATCTGCTATAAAGTATCAAGAACACAAAGTCACCGTAGCTGAGCTGACAGGATTCACTGTTTCTGTTTTTCCATCATGAGGATGATTTTATTGTGAGATCTTGCTATTTTGTTTATGAATTAAAATTATTCCTGATTTTTTTTTTTTTAATGGTGACGATAGCCAATCCTGATGTAAGAAAATGAATTGCTGATAATCTGCAAACTGATGATTCGTTCACAGTTAAAAGGCCAGCTGTGGTTTACAGCTAGGCTGTGATATCTACACCTTTTGACCCAACATATGTGATTTCAGCAACATCTTTTTTGTAGTATTAGTCACCTTTTAAGCACAAGGGCAGCCGCCATGGTGTAGCGAACTAGATGCTCAACTGCGGATAACTGAAGGTCATGCTCTTCAAGTACGGATGGAGCTGGATTATTTTTCAAAAATCACCTTGGATCTTAGGTCGCTATATTTCCCTGCCATAAATGGGTACCAGAGTAAGAGTTTTGGGAAGTAAAAAAAATCTTGGCTCATTGTGGTTGCACCTTACCCTGATGTGTTGACCACAAGTCTTTTTAGAATCTGCAGAAAACATTCTGAAACACGGACAGATAAATCTAATAGAAAAATTATTAGGACTGACAGTTAACCCAGGAGATATGAAGGTATGCCTCTTGAAGGTGAAACGAAGGTGTATGATTCCTCTCTGAAAGGACAGTCCTGAAGGTTTAATTCCTCTCGCACATGCTTGAAGGTACCGGAGTAGTGTATGTGTTTCTCTTGGAGACCTAAATCAAAGCTGTGATTTATCATAGACCCTTCTCACCATATGGCCATATATTCATGTTTTGTGCTAATGAAGGTTCTCTAGCCGCAATGTTCAATTGTTGTCTGTGTTTGTGATTATGTGAAGCTACTGACTCTATTTTTCATTTGGTTTAAAATCTTTCTATGATAACTCACAAAGAGAACTGATAACCTGCTTCAGAAGATTACAATCTACATTTCTATGGGCGTGCTATAATGAGAAAACTGTAGTGACAATGGGAATGATAAAGGGGAAGGAAACCACAGGAAGTCAAAGAGAGAAGATGTGGACAGACTGGCATCATGGCATGGAAGTACATCTGTAATAGACATTTTCTTCGTTCACAGTTAAAAGGCCAGCTGTGGTTTACAGCTAGGCTGTGATATCTACACTTTTTGACCCAACATATGTGATTTCAGCAAGTCCTTAATTAGTCACCTTTTAAGCCAAGGGGAGAAGCCATGGTGTAGCGACTAGATGCTCAACTGCGGATCTGAAGGTCATGGGTTCAAGTACGGATGGAGCTGGATTATTTTCAAAAATCACCTTGGCTCTTAGGTCGACTCAGCCTTAAATGGGTACCAGGTAAAGTCCTGGGAAGTAAATGCAGGCCTGCTTGATGTTGACCACATCTCTCATCAAGTGCTGATTGGTCTATAGAATTAGGTCTAGCCCTATATGCCCGAAGGTGTGAGAAAGGGTCCTCTTTAAGCCATGCTTGATACCGGGTAGTGGGCTCCCTATGGTTGTTTTACATAGACATTCTCATCACATGGCCAAACTATCACTCCTGTTGCTTTTTAATGAACTGTACACTAGTTTCAGGGTACAGCCATAAATTTAGGGGGTAAATTTTAAAAAAAAAAAAAAGAAGCACCCAAGACACACCGACAAAATAAGAAAATGTCCTTACCTAACAACATGCAGGCTAGAACAGTCCCCTGTTAAAAAAAACAAAAATTATACAAAACATTATCAGTCGCATCTTTACTTTGCTTTAACTGTTGAATTCCCTTTTCTTCTTCATCTTCTGTCTTCGCCCACAAAGGGGCAGTTTGTATTGTGGTTTACAGCTAGGTTGCAATGTCTGCACCTTTCAGCCCAACTAGATCTGATTTCAGCAAACTCCAAAAACAGTAACCTTATAGAACATGCCTGTTAAGAGGCAGTTGGTCTATTCCTTTCTCCCCCAAAATACGGCCTTGGAACCCGCCTGGGTAAAGCACTCCTCAACTGCAAGCCTAGAACACTGTGCTGGTACAGTGGTTATTATCAAGTTTTCCCACCAGTCTGGTGGCCAATTGTTTGAATCCCAATCCAGCGAGGGTTTTCATAAAAACGGATTTTGGCTCCCAAATCAGCCAAGCCTAAAATGTGTATCAACAAATATGATGGGAAGTAAAGGCAAAGGGCATGATAATGACCAGATCCTTCTTGAAGTGTTGACTGGTCTATTAAACAAAGGGCTTAGCACCATATGCCCATTATGTCTCAATGTATTGTGGGTAGTTTGACTTCTGCTCAGATAATATCATAGGACTGAGAAGAGCGCAAGAAGAGACTATCAATAAAGTAAAGAGCACAACAAGAAACTGTCAATAAAGTATACAGCACAACAAGTGACTATCAATAAAGTAAACAGCACAACAAGAGCCTATCAATAAAGTATACAGCACAACAAGAGACTATCAATAAAGTAAAGAGCAAAACAAGAGACTATCAATAAAGTATACAACACAACAAGAGACTATTAATAAAGTAAAGAGCACAACAAGAGACAATAAATAAAGTTAGCGATAATCATAAAGTACAGAAAAAACTTATAATGTTTTATTAAAGTAGGTGATATAATCGTAAAATAAGGAATTAACTTTTACGGTTCTAATAAAGTAATTGATAATCATAAAGTATAGAAAAATACTTCCAAGGTTTTATTAAAGTAGTGATATAATTGTAAAGTAAGGAGTTAACTTTTAAGGTCCTAATAAAGTAAATGATAATCACAGAGTATAGAATAAACTTCAAAGTTTTATTAAAGTAAGTGCCTGTCAGCCTAAAGGTCTTAGGTTCAAACCTGCATTGAGGTAGATTGTTTTAAAAACCGATCTTTGCTCCCAAACTGGCCTAGTCTTATCTGGGTGTTAATGTCCTGGGTGTTAATGTCCTGGGTGTTAATGTCCTGGGTGTTAATGTCCTAGGTGTTAATGTCCTGGGTCTTAATGTCCTAGGTGTTAATGTCCTAGGTGTTAATGTCCCAGGTGTTAATGTCCCAGGTGTTAATATCCCAGGTGTTAATGTCCTAGGTGTTAATGTCCTAGGTGTTAATGTCCCAGGTGTTAATGTCCTAGGTGTTAATGTCCTAGGTGTTAATGTCCTAGGAAGTCAAGATGGCCAGTGAGATGCTGACCATATCATCAACTGAGTGCTGATTCGTCTATAAAACTGAGTCTAGCTTCATATTTCTGATAGGCCTTGGACGTTTAAAAAAAAAGAGGGAGATCTTTACTTTTTTTATTTTACTTTGCTTGACATCTTATTTTAATGTCCTTTATTGTTATTTTGTTTCATTTAATGACATATAATTTTAATAACCTTATTTAGTTTATTTACATTTATTCTTTTTGTGTTGTATTTACTGATGAAGGCTTGTGGCCAAATTATCCTTTATTTTTTGTATTGGATTCTGTAAAGCTCTATATTTTTCCCATTTTTACACAGCAATAAAGTAAGAAATTCACAAGTAAATTAAGGCTGATGTAAAAAGCAAGGAGCAAGCATCAACCACTAAATTGAGATGTATTTTTATCATGATTAACAACTAAAGGCAAAGAGGCCCACACAAAGCTGGAGAAGCAACTGCTTCAGCATGACAAGCACACATACCAACACTGCAAACAGAAGGATGCTACCGATGTTTTCTGTGAAAGTTCTGTCGTGCAAACTGAAGGCTGCCTCCAAGATGATTCTGCGAAGTTGATAATGGTTGCATGCAAACTCTGGGACACAAGCATAAACACACGAGGACACAGTTTAACAGCCAAACTGCAGCCATCACAAAAAAGCTTCATAAACTGTTGAAATCACATACTGCATATTTCACACATTGCAGGAATCACACACAATCCACAAACTAGGAATCACACATAGCTAAACATAATGTAGGAATTACATGTATCTAATGGAGAGTATAAATCACACATTCTAACATACTGTACGAATCACACATATCTAATGTACCTATGGAATCACACATATATAATATACTAAGGAATCACAGCTACCTAAACTAGTGCAGGGATCACACATATCTAACATACTGTATACTGTAAGGATCATATATATGGAGACCTTGTCTCCAACGAATGTGTGCTCACAAGAGCAAAAATACCATCAATGTATTGTATACTGAAGCAAAGACGTCTGCGCTGGCTGGGACATGTCTCCCGCATGGAGGATGGTCGTATTCCAAAAGATCTCCTATATGGTGAATTGGTAACTGGGAATAGACCTACCAGAAGGCCAAAGCTGCGCTATAAAGATGTATGTAAACGTGACCTAATAGATACCAACATAGGCACAGAGATATGGGAAAAATCAGCTGCAGATCGACTACTATGGAGACAGAAAGTGAAAGTGTCCTATCCTTTGCTCACTCCATGTCCTGCCAAACTTTTTTTTTTTAACTTGACTCTCTAAGTTCTCTTCTCCATGTCTTATTTTGTCTGCCTTTCTGCCTATGCCACTGTGGATTCCAGTGCAAAGACATTCTAGTTATACTGTTACTGTATCAATCTATTATCTCCTTAATTAATTAAAATTAGTTATGTACCCTTTACAGTGTACTGCAGACCTAACCCCAGCATTCTGTAGCTGTTTGGATTACTTTCTAATTGGTTCGTACTCCATACGATTTTTGAAATCACGGCAAAGCAATCCATATCCTGTGTTCACTGACCTTGGAATTTTTTTTAAGACCTTGGCTTCAACTTTTTATTTTTGGACACACACATGCAATACAATTGACATGTTGAAATACTTAAAGCCTTTCAACGATTACACTTCTTTCTGTAAGCCTTGACTTCAATTCTATATCGTTAGAACTATGGCCCAGTTTCTGCGCTTGCTAATCTAAATATGTTTTCATTGTAAACTGAAGTGACAGCAACTAATTCATTCAAAACTTTCACATAATTCAGCTCTGTCCCCTTGATCTCACTAACTTTAGCCTTAAACTCCACCCTCCTAACTTTGCTAATTTTAACCTTTAACCACTGTAACCTTTAGTTTCTGATGTGGTCAGGACTGACAAAGATTAGTTTCATTTTTTTGCCAGGGAACACAGGTGTGCAAGCAATGAGCAAGTTGACAGGCTTGCTGATAAGGCCAGTATGAAAGGGGGAAGAACAATGGACCAGGCTAATATACTGAATATTCTACAAACAGTAAGTCTTTTGTGAGAACCATGTGACTGTGAGTCTGTGACCGTGACAAGACTGCAAAAAAGCAAGTAAAAATGGGTGTGGCCAGATAATAGGACTATGTAGCAAGCCGAAGAAGAATAAGAAAACCAACACAGAACTGGTGTCGCGAGCCGGTACATGCTGCAGGATTTACTCAGGAGTTGATGAGCACTTACGGACTGAATAGTTTCACGAGCAATGAGGATAATCTTGTAACTAACTAACCTTTAGCCTGATAAACAAACTGATATTTAACGACTCAAAGATTAACCTGGGGTGCCAATCATTTCATGTTGATTTGTTTATCATATGTTTTCTATGGCGTCAGCTGTCGAATTATGAACTGACATCACAGCACTCGGGATGTTCCCATAAGCATTTTGTTGCCATTTTCAGCAGCCAGCACAGAGTTTTAATTCGAATAGTACCAGTAGCCATCTTGCCTTTCCCACCCAGTGTCTGCCAGATCCCTTGATCAAACCCTGCTGCACTATTCTCTATAGATCATGATCTATTTGTGCTGCCATACTGTTCAGTCTCTCTAAACAGGAACTTGACCTCATAAAGCTTGTCAAGCATCAATTTACCACCAAGACACACACAGGAGCCACCAAGTGATTCAGAAGAGCCACAAAGTGATACAGAAGAGCCACCAAGTGATTCAGAACAGCCACCAAGTGTTACAGAAGAGCCACCAAATGATTCAGAAGAGCCACCAAGTGTTACAGAAGTGCCACAAAGTTATTCAGAAGAGCCACCAAGTGATACAGAAGAGCCACAAAGTGATTCAGAAGAGCCAACAAGTGATTCAGAAAAGTCACAAAGTTATTCAGAAGAGCCACCAAGTGATACAAAAGAGCCACCAAGTGATTCAGAAGAGCCACCAAGTGATTCAGAAGAGCCACCAAGTGATACGGAAGAGCCACAGCGTGATTCAGAAGAGCCACCAGGTGATTCAGAAAAGCCACAAAGTTATTCAGAAGAGCCACCAAGTGATACATAAGAGCCACCAAGTGATTCAGAAAAGCCACAAAGGGTACTTAATTTATAACTTACCCCAGACGTCACGACAACGTCACGGGAGACATTCCTAATAAAATCTAGGGTGTTCAGGTTGTAGTTTCTCGCGATTTATCTACAGCCAAGTTTAGGGTTAGGGATAGGGTTAGCATTAGAAGACACTAGATTAACACTCAAAAAAAAGCACCACACAACAGCACACTTCCACCCCTTGAAATAATGGACTGTCAGGTCAGCTGTGGATTTCCCACGGGGATTTCGTGTTTGGGGTACGTTATAAATTAAGAACCCCACAAAGTTATTCAGAAGAGCCACTAAGTGAAACAAAAGAGCCACCAAGTGATTCAGAAAAGCCACAAAGTTATTCAGAAGAGCCACCAAGTGAAACAAAAGAGCCACCAAGTGATACAGAAGAGCCACCAAGTGATTCAGAAGAGCCACCAAGTGATACAGAAGAGCCACCAAGTGATACAGAAGAGCCACCAAGTGATACAGAAGAGCCACCAAGTGATTCAGAAAAGCCACCAAGTGAGTCAGAAGAGACACCAAGTGATACAGAAGAGTTACCAAGTGATACAGAAGAGCCACAGTGTGATTCAGAAGAGCCACAAAGTTATTCAGAAGAGCCACCAAGTGATACAAAAGAGCCACAAAGTGATTCGGAAAAGCCACAAAGTGATACAGAAGAGCCACCAAGTAATACAGAAGAGCCACCAAAGTGATTCAGAAAAGCAACAAAGTTATTCAGAAGAGCCACCAAGTGATACAGAAGAGCCACCAAGTGATACAGAAGAGCCACCAAGTGATACAGAAGAGCCACCAAGTGATACAGAAGAGCCACCAAGTGATACAGAAGAGCCACCAAGTGATACAGAAGAGCCACCAAGTGATTCAGAAAAGCCACAAAGTTATTCAGAAGAGCCACCAAGTGAAACAAAAGAGCCACCAAGTGATACATAAGAGCCACCAAGTGATTCAGAAAAGCCACAAAGGGTACTTAATTTATAACTTACCCCAGACGTCACGACAACGTCACGGAAGACATTCCCAATAAAATCTAGGGTGTTCAGGTTGTAGCTTCTCGCGATTTATCTACAGACAAGTTTAGGGTTAGGGTTGGGGTTAGGGTTAGGGTTAGCATTAGAAGACACTAGATTAAAATTCAAAAAAAGCACCACACAACAGCACACTTCCACCCCTTCAAATAATGGACTGTCAGGTCAGCTGTGGATTTCCCACGGGGATTTCGTGTTTGGGGTACGTTATAAATTAAGAACCCCACAAAGTTATTCAGAAGAGCCACTAAGTGAAACAAAAGAGCCACCAAGTGATTCAGAAAAGCCACAAAGTTATTCAGAAGAGCCACCAAGTGAAACAAAAGAGCCACCAAGTGATACAGAAGAGCCACCAAGTGATACAGAAGAGCCACCAAGTGATTCAGAAAAGCAACAAAGTTATTCAGAAGAGCCACCAAGTGATACAGAAGAGCCACCAAGTGATTCAGAAAAGCCACAAAGTTATTCAGAAGAGCCACCAAGTGATACAGAAGAGCCACCAAGTGATACAGAAGAGCCACCAAGTGATTCAGAAAAGCCACAAAGTGAATCAGAAGAGCCACCAAGTGATACAGAAGAGCTGCTGGGCAAATGGTTAAGAAAGCTAGGATCTCCTATAAGAGATTCAGGTTCAAATCCTCTATAAGTTCATGAATTAATTTTTAGTTTAGGGAAAAATGAAAGGTACTTTATTAATATCCTATCCCAGATTATGTCACAGGACAGTCCAACATTTCAGAGGGTGGTAAGACTGGGTTTCCTGGCTTTCTGTTGCTTTTAACGACTCTAAAACATCCAAAACTGCCCTTAACCCCAACCCACCTACGTCCTACGAGGGAGTGCAGCCTACGTCCCGTGACTGCATGCAGCCTAGGTCCAATGACTGCATGCAGCCTATCTACCATCCCCTGGAATATTAGACTGTGCCGTGACCTGTGGATTTTCCCTGTTTGGGGTAGGATATTAATAAAGCACCAAATGAAATCCTAACCTGCACAATGGATGACAGCACTAGTCACATGGCCCTAAATTCTCAGGCTCAAAGGCCACCTTGCCTAAACTGCAAAAGTGGTAATTACAAGCAGTTTTTTTTTTTGGGGGGGGGGGGAACAAAGAACTAGCCATTGTGTCTGCCTGTTCATTTAATGTCTGTGGTCTCAAGGGTTCAACAGCTATTTATGTTACCTTTAACATGATCACCTTAACCATGTTAAATTTAAGTTACGACTCTATAAACATACAACTCTATTAACCGATAGTCTATAAACATAAACATGCTGTTAACACAAACCAAGTTCACCTTAACAGTTATGGCTGACAGTAATGGTTAACATTTCACTTTTGGATAAAGAGATAAACCATCATATTTTTACTAACAATCAAAGAGATAAGACTAAATTACCACTGAATTATCCAAGTAGCTACTCTCCAAACCTAACTAACATACTTACGGAGGCAGCAAAAAAATGAAAAACTCATGGGGCTTGAAGAACTCTGGCAAGTTCTTGGAGATACCAGAAAAACTGTGCAGAAAAAAACTAAATTTTGTTTCATGGCTTCTTAGCATTTTTAATTTTAAATAGTGTGGACACAAACAATCATCATCATCATCCCATAACACTACGTGCCGTTTGGTCACCACTTTCTGTTAACTGTCTGATCATCTTTCTCCACCTTTGGCGGTCAGTTGGGATGGACTTCATGGTTGCGTGCCTGAGGCCTGTCCAGTTAGTCAGGTTCTGTAACCAGGTCTTTCTTGGTCTGCCTCTTCTCCTCTTTCCCTCTACTGAACCCTGCAGTATTGTTTTTAAGAGGCTGTTAGATCCTATTACATGTCCTTACCATTGCATTTTTCACTTTAGTTAAAAGAGGTTCATAGCTGCCAATATGCTGTATAATTTTATGGCGAACCTCTTCTTTGGTAATGTGGTCTCTGTATGATATGCCAAGAATTTTTGTGAAACATCGCATTTCTATTGCTTGTATCTTTTTTTCAAGTTCAGCTGTTGAGGTCCACGTTTACACAAACATTATATTGTATTATTTATTGCCTGAAGATTTTGCTGTATCTCGTTAGGTTTATTACTAGAGAGTTGCACTGAGAGGTAAGGAAGCACAAAACATTAATCCTTCCCTCTGAAATACACAAATCACAGTGTTTTCTTTAGTTATACAAGTTATGACTTTAAGTTCAAGTTAGCCATGTGATTACCCTGGAAGTTTGACATTTACTGTGTGCTCTTTTTGCTTGCACAAGGTGGGATTGTTCATTTTTACTGTTACAGCTTCCATCTTCTTCTTCTGTGTCAACATCAGTCATGCTAAACATTGAGTCCCGTCTGGGTCACAAATATGACTGTGCGTTTTAGGTCGCTGCGGGTCCCCCATGGCTTCTCTCGCAATGTGGCTTCCCTGGGCCAGATCCACAGCTTAAATCAATTTCCGTAATGTTTGGTGTATGGTAAATAATGCAAAAGGCACAATCCTTAAACTTCAGAAATATGGCTACATGTTCCAGTGTGACTGTACCAGAAAGCAGTGAGTGACTTTGCAAAGTGTCGCCGATTAGGATGTGATGAATACAGTGAGCAGTCTGAGCCAATTAAGTGAGTCAGTACTTGTATTGTTGTGTATTGTTTGTTCAAAGAAGTGTCTCTCTTATGGTCTCATTCCCATAGTCAAGTGATTAAACATGTAGCCTTTTTTCTGACTCAACTTGCATACAATGTCCTCTCATTCTTCACACATCTTCTTCAGTTTCTTATTCATTGTCATTCACAGTCATTCTAAGAACATGTCGTCGCAGGTCGTCCCAGCCTAAAATGGGTACCAGGATGGCGATCCTGGGGAAGTAAAGACGGCCGGCGTAATGCTGACCACATTACCCACCTAGTGCCGATGGTCTGTAAAAATATGGGCGCTCTTCCTATTGACCCAATACGCCTGAAGGCGCGAAAAGGGATCTTTACTTTACTTTTATTCTAAGAACATGTTCCTTCATTCTATTTTAACAAATTTTTTTATGCTAGTAATGCACTGGACATATTTCACTATATTGTTTTCCTTTCCAACTAATTGGCACTCGGTGAGCAATAGGGTCAACATCACATTGGTCGCTTTTAGTTGCCAGGACATTGCCTGGTACCCAATAGGGTCAACATCACATTGGTCGCTTTTAGTTGCCAGGACATTGCCTGGTACCCAATGGGGTCAATATCACATTGGTCGCTTTTAGTTGCCAGGACATTGCTTGGTACCCAATAGGGTCAACATTACATTGGTCGCTTTTAGTTGCCAGGAAATTGCCTGGTACCCACTTTAGGCTGGGTCAGCCTGGCAGGCAAAGTCAATTTCGAGAAAAATTTGAACCCAAGATCTTTGGGCAGACAACGAGGCATCTATCCTTTGGTAAACTTAAACCATTCTTAATCTCCTTGCTCATGAGGAAGCCAATAGAAGCAAACTTTAAAACAGCTGACATAAAGCACAATTTTCACAATAACAAAAAAGAGAACACATAATGGTTAACAAAGAACTTACTGAATCACTGCACCAAAGCAAGTGCCCAGGATAATCAGAATGCTGAAACAATGCAAACTAAATCAATGACATTTTCACCATAAGGTTTAGAAGAATTAATTTTCAGAGACCCAGAAGACTTTGCATGATTCAACTGTAAAACACCTCTGAGGCCTGCAGTGAACGTATTTGTTTGTTTACTTACTGCTCATGGTTCACAGTTAACTATTTCAGTACCAGCCAATGCACCATACTGCTGCCTTTACTTATATGCACCAGCCACAATATGATTATGCCTGAATTTTATCTTTAAACAGGGCATGGTAAAACACCCAACAACACACAAGTCTCATACAAGGGTTGGGTATTAAGCTCCTGCGGATGTAGTAAACCCATGAGTTTGCTGCTATAAAATTGAAACTATAAAATTTAGATTTTCATTATTTAGTTCAGGTTGTTAAAAGGCTGCTGCTGCCTTGACAGTGTGTATATTTTCTTTCTCTATGTTATATTGGCAATCAAAATTGCTACTTAAATAAGTAACCTGATCTGTTACTTTATTTCTTGATGTCTGGAGTATGACTTCTCCTTGATCTGTTACTGATGTCCAAAGTCATTTCTCTCAGTCTGGCTCTTCTACTGCTGATTTTTTCCAGTTGTCATTATTTTCTCTGATGCATCTTTTCTTATCACACCCAAACAAAACACTTTCTTTATCATTTCCTTGTAATCAAATAGGTGCCAAATGATTACCTTTATCATTCCCTCTCAATGCATTATCTGTGTGCCAGAAAATTATCTTGTAATGCAGTATGTACCAATTACCTTTTAGTGCTGTGTGTGCCACAGAATTACCTTTTAGTGCAGCATGTACCAATTACCTTTTAGTGCTGTGTGTGCCACAGAATTACCTTTTAGTGCAGCATGTACCAATTACCTTTTAGTGCTGTGTGTGCCACAGAATTACCTTTTAGTGCAGCGTGTACCAATTACCTTTTAGTGCTGTGTGTGCCATAAAATTACCTTTTAGTGCAGTGTATGTTATATTTTAAGCAGCATTTTAATACAATGTGGGCTATACAATTACTATTAAAACAACCTTTTTAATGCAATGTGTGCAAAACAACTACCTTTAAAACAACTTTTTAAATGCAATGTGCGCTATACAACTACCTTTAAAACAACCTTTTAATGCAATCTATGCTACACAATTACCTTAAAAGCAACCTTTTAATGCAGTGTGCTATATAGTTACCTTTAAAACAAACCTTTAATGCAATGTGTGCTAAACAATTACCCTTAAACCATCCTTTTTCAGATGCAATGTGTGCTATACAATTACCTTTAAAAACAATATTTTAATGCAGTGCATGCTATACAATTACATTTTAATGTGCAGTATATGCCATATGATTATATTTTCAACAACCTTTTAATGCAATGTATGCCGTGTTATACAATTACTTTTAAAAGAACTTTTTAGTACAGTATCAGACAACAATTACTGCTACCTTGTGAGGCATATACATGCCTTGGAGTTGACTACATTTTTTTAAAACTTTTTTTAAATTTCATCAGATTTACCATCTTTTATACAGTTGATCACACATACCATGATATATACAGTTGATCACACATACCATGGTATATACAGTTGATCACACATACCATGATTCTGGAATTTGGCTGGACAGGAAGTTGGCATGGTGATAACCTGAAAGATGGATTTGTTTTTTCAGTGAAGATTGCTTTTGTATAATTAGATTCATATACAAAAATAAAGATCATACCCTGAAAGATACAGTAAAAGTCCCTTTCAAACGATTTACATATATAATTTTTTTTTTAAACATCATGGATAATAGTCTCAAAGATATCTGTATTTTTCGAGACAAATTATCTGTCTATTTCAGGTAGGCATTTGTGGCTTAGGCGACCAAATTTTGTTCCTTAATTCTGAAATACCTGGTTACATTCATCTGCAGGCTATTTGGCAAAATACTGTGCACAAAATTGCCTATTAAAACCACAAAACAGCTCACTAAATAATTGATGGCATTGGTTCTGCCAGGCCCTGTAACAGAAACACAGCTACACATGAGTGAATCCTTGATGTGATTACATCTCAATAAGTCCGCTACATCATCATCAATCAGCAGGTCCTTCCCAGTATGTTGTTCTCATCCCGTCACCAATTCTCCAGCTCTATGTGCTTTCATAGCCAATGCATCTTCAGTGTCTTATATCCACCTTCATGGAGGTCTGCCTCTGCTTCATTATCCAGAAACTCTACCCTCCATCACCACTCTCTCCAGGCCAACCTGACATTTAACATGGCCAAAATACCTCAGCTTTCAAGATAGGATGCTGTTAATGAGCCAATTCTCCTTGGTGCTCAGAATACGCCTGCTTATGTGTATGATCTTTCACATCTCCTGATGTACATTTTTAAAGGCATGAATTGACTAATCCAAGCTGATGTTAATTCACTGGGTTGAAAGCCCTTATTGTCTCCTCTTCAAGCCGACGGCGCAGCACAGCCCTCAACCAACTCACCCCTCATCATCCTGACCTTTGCTAGCGTGTGCAGCTCATCCATGTTTTTATTTTTATCTTACTCCTCATAATATCTAACTCTCTCCTAAAGGAGTTTCTGGACTCCCTTGTTTCTTTGAACTTGTGGGTTCCAGTGCAAAGACATTCTAATTATATTATTTTCAGGTCTTCTCAATGTGTGTCCTAGCCAATACCATCTTTTCTCACCTCTTGGTTCACTGGAATCTGTTTCGTTCTGTTCTACAGCTCCCAAACTTTCCTAGTATATTTATAATATTGTATATTTATAATATTGCTTGTTTCATAGTCTGATCCACTGATATGACGGAACCAGCCACCCTATCTGCTCTTACACTAACTACATGTCGACATGCATGGTTACATCAAAAACTGGCCCCAAGAAAAGCAAGTTTAAGAGCCATTTATTTAATGTGTAGGTGTAAGCTAGACATGAAGTGGCCACTTTATACTTGTGACATCCACTTCATTTATATTTTGTGCTGTCTCTCTCTCTCTCTCTCATTCTGTCCGTGTTCTCTCTCACATCCTGTTACAGAATGGTTGTAAGTCTACTTGTTTGCTGATATAGTGAATTCTGTTAAACTCTCAGAATGCCCCACAGCTTTACATTATATTTCAAAATGGAGACATTTGCAATCAATTCCCGATTTCGTTCCTGAATACTACTCTTTATCTATGGCAGTATGTCTCGAGTGTGAAAGTACTTTAGCCTAACAATGTTTTAACGTTCACCGTCTAAAAAAGACAAACTGACTGGCGCTTCACATCTCCCAATTCCCTGTTGGAAGCACTACAGAACAGTCAGATGCAGGATGCATTTGTGAGAAAAATAAAACCCAGATCAAAGCAGCCATTGGAACACTTCCGATCCAAACATAATCCACAAGACCCAATCAAGCTCCTCATATGAAAGAAACAAACCATTGTGTTTAAAAGAGACTCTGCAGGCGCATGTACAAGAAATTCATGACTGGCGACTCAGAACTGTACGCATCTAGATGAGCAACACAGAATACTCAACATGTGCTGCAGACCTGCTCTCTACAAGCAGCAGAGATGCCAGGAATACCATCATAGCACTCGAGGCGAACACCATGCCTCGCGACCACGCAGCCCCCGCGCTGTGCATAAATTGGTCATCAGTCTATGCTTTATTGTAAGATAACAGGCAGGAGGAGGGGAAGATAATCCAGAATGGTTTAACACTGCTGCTAAGAAAACATTGTGGGAAAAAGGTCATCCATCGAGAATTCCTGAAAAATATCCTTAAAAATTCTTTTTTATAAGGGTCACTAAATATTGTTTTTTAAATTTATAAATACACATTTCAAAATATTTTAGAAATATATTAAAGGGAGTAATCAATATACATGAACAAATTAGAGACTTAAATGGAATGCATTCCCTTGGATGTCAAAAGATTTATATTATGACTCATTCAGCCACCCAGTCAATGTGACTGATTTTATGACTACATAATGATTCAAAATAGCAATTTTTTTTTTCCACAACACCCCTGTACACCCCATGCTATTTTTTTAGTCAGTATAATCATTTTTTTTCCCGCCTAAACATTGCACACATGCAAACAGAACCAATGTCATTAACTAGGATTGTTGGGGACTGTTCAATGTGGCAAAGCCAAGATACAGGCTTCACTTGCATTTGTAATAGATGGTGAAGTCTAAATATCGGCATCTTGAGGCCAAATTTGGCTTAATCTGTAAATTCTTTATTCTTACCAATTTTGCTGATGCCGGCCAGTAGTACAACAATGGTAAATATCAGTGGATCTCGTACTTCCGCATAAGCTATAGCTGCAACATGTAGGCCTCCGTGTCGAGAATGTCCTTCTGCATCATGCCCATCTGAGCCATGAGAATCATTGTGCCTGGTACCAGTCATGTTGTTGTAGGTGTCATGGCTGTCGTGTGGTAAGAATCCTCTGGAACTATTTGTTAAGGCTAATGCATCACCAAATGCTGGAATGTTTAGCATGATGAAACTAATCATCGTCACCAGATCCTGCATGGCTGAGTCTTCTACAGAGGTGTGTGATGCACCTGATCTGAGACAGTTCTTCAACCACAGCTCAATGCTTGCTTATAGTGTGACAGTACGCCTTCATAGTCCAGACGGCTGAAGTCGAAGTTGGCCAGGTTTGGCTAAAATTGTTAGACTGTGATCCCAATATCTTTACTCTTGTCTGAAAAGTACAAAATGGTTGGTTATGACCCATTTAAATGTTAACTCTTTGAGTCCAAGAGGGTCAAGCATCACAGGCCCAAGGGGTAGTCAAAAGAGACTAAAATCGGCGCATCATGCGTTCATTGGGCTTCTAGGCAGTAACCTATGAACGTATGATGCGTTCCTTGGGACTCAAAGAGTTAAATATAGTTACAAATTTCAGAAGTTTCGACAGTAGAATTATGTAGTCATGGAAGTATACGGTGTTGTGTACACTGACAGAAAAGCATCAAAAGCACTTACATTTATAAAAAAAGCTGATAAGTTCCATATGAATAAACACTATTTCAACAAGTGACCATTCAGAAAGCAATAATATTATCAATTAAAACTTCAAACAGCCAGCAAATACCAGGGTTGGTTTGCAAAATCCAAGAAAAGAAATGGGGAAAATGTTAACGTTAAATCAGCAGATGCTTCCCCCCAACAATTAGAGAAAGTTAGAGATATTTGAGAACACTGAACAAGTTTTACAATAGCCACCTAAAGGCAGGATTAGCTAGCTACTTGAATGGACATGTAGACTCAGTGAGTGTCCTTCTCCAGACTATCTATGGATTATTCTACAAAAAAGCACCGGCCTTGAACCAAGATATGTTAGATCTTTCTATCTGTCACCATTTTCGGTACTCCTGTCAAATCCGGACGAAGAATAAAAAGCCTTGGACGACTTAGTCAGAGTTCTCTCCCTTGGCCGCACTGCAAACAGTGATCGGAAAAGCCAACGAAACAAACGACACAAGCAACATGGCAGTTAGACGCACTCACATAACTAACATCGTTCTTCCGACGCACGACTTAGTTGCCGGGAACGACTATCGTGACTGACGCTTGGCGAGGCTACAGCAACGTGGCAAACTTACGGCATGGCATCTATCTGCACGAGGTAGTAGTCCACCAGACCACATTCGTCGACGCCGTACACAGTCACATACACACACAAACAATTGAGGGCCTCTGGATGCTGGTCAAATGCACAATTCGCCAACGATTGGGCACCAGCCACACACTATTGGCGTCATATTTAGCAGAATTTCAGTGGCGCCACGCCCACAAACATCAGATTGTCGGCCAGTATTTCGAAACCCTACGTCAAAATTTTCACATCTAACCCTAACCCTACCTCTAACCCAACAACCGCATCATGACTACACAACCATTCACGATGCCTCAAGCAACCGTACGCAGCCCTACACGCAACCGTCTGATGATAGGAAAGTGTGTCGTTTGTTTCGTTGGCTTTTCCTATCACTGTTTGCAGTGCGGCCAAGGGAGAGAACTCTGACTAAGTCGTCCAAGGCTTTTTATTCTTCCTCCGGATTTGACAGGAGAGCCCCATTTTCTATAGCTCCACCCCTGTTTCTTCACATATGGCTTATTTATGTCTCTAAATGTCTCCCCTGCTTGTGTTAGAAAGTTACCTCTACCTCTGCCGCATGGATTCAAGTACAATGATTCTATAGATATATTATTTCCTTGCTTTCATGTCTTCTTTCCAGCATTAGTCTTTTCTTTGACTCTTTATTCACCGAAATTTGTTTAGTTCTCTCTATATTATTTGCGATGGTGATACTGTCATATGTCAGTGCTTTTGTTCCATGCCGGCACCAGTAAACGAACACGTGTAGTTTATTGGTAATTGCTATACTATATACGTTATCTATAGTCGTTCTCCAAGTTTTTGCTTCATTCAGCGGTGCTTATTTAATGTGAAAATTAAAAACTCTAAATTTTGCGCCTCATTTAATTTCATCTGTCATCTACAGTTTCATTGCCTCTCTTACATTTCCTGTAGACTCGTTCACGCTTGGTTGGATCTACAAGGTTTTTTCCACTTCTATTTCTACTACGCGCGATGAGCTAGCTGTTTTTATGCCAACACTTCTTATTTGACTTTCGCGGCGCGCATCGTAAGTTACAGTGTGTTACTAATAATAAATAATAGTGGTTCATAGTATTATTAATACTATACCATTCATTGCGCTCCCAATAATTTAAAGTTATGACCTATGAACCTGCAGGATCCGGTACAGAGGCAGGCATACATAATCATTCATATACAATGCAACCCATAATATAAATACAAGGATGCAATACATGCACATATAAATACAGCACTGGGATACAGCCACGCAACTAACATGAATGAGATTATCCGAAACAACAAACAAACAGGTGAACAGCTCTCACCGCGCTAAGAAAGCCAGCCACTGAAGACACGACTCTCCCTGCCCCGTGTTTGTTTTTGCCCAGCAGACGGCGGAAACCACTTCCTGGTTTTTCGATTACTTTCCCCTTCTCGCGGAATTTAAAACGCAATGATTGAATTTGTCCCTTAAGAATACCCATGATCATTTGTCCTTTCATAATCATTATCAGCGCCGTATCATCATTATCTTCTTCTTTCCCTGTCTTAAGACGCAATCATCAAGTCCCATAACACCGCTTGTCGTTGGGTCGCCAGTTGCTGCTGACTGCTGGTCAGTCCACTTCATCTCTTCGAATCATCTTGGTAGAGATTCGATCTCACATCATTCAGGACAAGCCCAAACAAGCTCCATCTCCCTCCTCAACAGTGAGTAAAAGATTTCCCATACTGATGGTGCCTGTTGTCAGTCAGAAGCAACAGAGAAAGTAACTGACCAGTATGGTCACTGCCAATAAGGAAAGCAATGGCAAACTACTTTCTTCAGAATCCCATATATATATATATATATATATATATATATATATATATATATATATATATATATATATATATATATATATATATAGCTGATCTGACACAAAACAGTTTTAGTTTTAGATCAAACGGATCTGCAATACTCAGTGGGTGCAATAATAGTAATCAATCATCAGCTAGGCTTTGAATTAATTTAATTTGCAGTAAAACATAAATTATAGTCATCTTCAAAAAGAAAAAAAAAATGTATTCCTCATAAAACATTGAAGTAAATGGGACAAATTATTAAACAATTGAATGAGTATAGCTCTGGAATAGGCATCAAATCTCAAGCAAGATGCTTGTTTGTTCCTGCTTCCGCACCTTACAGCAATACTGATTTGGCACTTTCTCCCATCGAATATGCTCTAGCCATCATCACTGTCGGCCATACTCAGATTGAAAGACTTGAGAAGCTGCAAAACGAAGCAAAGCGTATTATTCTGGGGTGCTCTGGAGACACCTCTTGTTTAGCAATGAGGTACCTTTTTGACTTCCCTACCATGAACTACAGGATCAAGCTCTCGTGCATACCCCAAGATAAGCTCAGATCTGAAGCACCACATGAGGATGATCTTCACAGACGGGTCCGTTATACGAGGACATAAGAGTACATGGGCAGTAAGAGCTCGCTCTTCAGGCAGAACAGTTCAAGAAGCCAGCGGTGCCTTCTCCATGACTACCAGCAGCATGAGAATGGAGGTGATGGCGGTGACACAGGCTTTCGTGTGGCTGGGATCACAGGACTATTCCCGTGTGTTTGTGTGCTGAGTGATTCTTTAAGCATGATTCGGCGGGTCGAGGCATGCTCAGGGTTGCCAATTTGGCATTTTTATGCCAGATTGCACAAATTTGGCATATTTGAAATTAAACTGGCATAAGATAATGAACTGGCTTTTTTTTGGGGGGGGGGCATATTTGGGTTTTTCCTGGCTTTTCATATCAAGATGTACTTACCTTTGCTTCACATTTCCTCCGTTAGACACACGCAGTTTCACTAAAAGCAATGTAGACCTTTAGTTACCATATTTATTTCAGTTTGACTTTGTTGTAATGTCCTGGTACGGACTAACGGAGATTCGAACCATTTTTTATTGTATTTGTTGTCTTCCTAGCCGGATCGTGACTTAGATAAACCAAGGCCCTCTGTAATTTATGTTAATTAATCTACTAGAATTAATGTGGGATATAAAACCAAAACCCACCACTGATACCAAGTGACGCAAGCTATTCAGAAACTACGTGAGGACAGAAAATAGAGAGGATATAGACCTAGTTCTGTTATAGATTTTATTACTTTTACCAATGGCCACGTAACCCCCCCCCCCCCCCCCCCCACCACCCTCCCCCCTTCCCTAATGGAAAGCATCTGATGACATCGCAAGTATAATAGTAACTGGAAGAAAACATAACCACGGCCCAAAAGATCTTCAGACGGATCAGAGGCAGCATATTGTAAACTGTGTTAGTGCACTGTTGCACAAAGAATTAGTAGCAGTAGCATATCAAATCATGAGAAATAAAAAAATTAAAAAAAAAAAACAGAATGAAAACTCCGTCAAAAAGCCAGTCACCGCGTATTACAACAATGACTCCTAGGCAAAGTAATAATAAAGTTAAAGGAATCAGAGTTGCAACTTGCTGTAGGCATGACCTGCAATTGTGCAAAACTCACAATTGATCATCTAAGTGAAATCATGAGAGCGCACGAACGGGGGAGTATAGTGGAGTACGTACAGTTGCATAGAACTGAATGTTCATGCCTAATAAAAAAAATATATTATATCGCCTTCACTTAAGGATGACCTTACTGAGATTTTGGAACAAGAAATATGCCATCATTAAAGATGAGCTGCAAAGACTTTATCCCATCTAAGAAAATGCTTAAAGATTTTACATCCGAAAAGGTTTACGCTGTATCTTCCACTTGTTCCAGTGAGGAAGGAGGACAGTGAAGAATTCAATCTAGAGCTTTTGATTTAAAGCTAGTACAATGTCACGTTTTATTTGGCAGTTTTCTGGTATATTTTGGGCAATGGTTTGGCATAAAATGAAGTTTTTTATCTGGCAACCCTGGGCATGCTGGTTACGCAGACAGTGGCATGAGTCATTGCAAAACCCTCCTGTGTGTACAGTTACCTTCATATTCGTCCTAGGGAATGCAGGCGTTGTTGGTAATGAGAGAGCTGATAGACTGGCAGGTGCTGCATTAATTGAAGATAGCCGGCCCATGGATCACGCAGACATTCTCATTGCCCTAAGAATGATAGGACGTTCTGAGGATTTTCGAAGCAAAGTGTCCACATTTTTGCTACGAACACGAGAATTGGGAGTAAAGATCGGTACAGCCAGGCATGGGAAGCACACTGGAGGCACACGAAGTCTTGTTAATCAGCATAGGATAGGCACTATTAACCGCGTGACGCTGATAAAAATGTTGAGAGGGGAATCTGAGCGCCTATGGGTGTGTCCAGAGTGCTGTGAAGATAATCAAACCCATAACTCATAATTTATTTGATATGGAATTAAACAACCAGCTACGAAATCGAATTAACAGAATCTGCAGACAACTGATCCATGAACGTTTCACTTCCTGTTGGGCTGAATCAAGCTCCCGGTCTGGCACAAATTATCTGAGTGTGTAGTACTAAATTGTGTGTTTATATTTTTATATAAACATATATGTATGTGTGCGAGAGGGGGAGAGAGAGGGAGAGTGCGTTAGCGCGCGCACCCGCGTGTGTTGCGTTTGTGATGAGTTTGAGAGAGCAAGTGAGTGTGCATCCTCCCCCGCCAGGTCCCAGAATTCAGCGATGCAACATTAATGGGGGCATTTTTAGATCAATTTCAGATATGGTCGACTTGATTTTATGAGGTAGGGCGATCTGCCCTCACCTGTGTTATCTCCTATCCAATGTGATGCATATTTCAGGGCGCTTGGATGGATTTTACAGCTGTAATGGTAGGGAAAGAGCGTATGGCATTACATTGTGGAGTGAGAAATCGGCCAATAGGGAAACAAAGCTATACGCTTATTCATGACATAATATACAATAAATGGCTCTGAATGAGGAGTTAGTTACAAGGGGATCTGGCCAACGCTCGACGGAGGGGCGAGACGGATATACAGTCAGACTGTTACTGGTACAGTCGGAATTTTAACTCTTCGCTTCCTGCTGAAGATGGGGACCATCTTATGGGGGTGTCCCGAGTGCTGTGATGTTAATTCTTAATTCAACATTCAACATAATATACAATAATATGCAATAACCTAATTGATACCAGAAAATACATTAAAGTGCAAAGATCTATAGCCGCAATGAGCCCTAACATCATCATCATTATCCTATCCACAACCACCATCATCATTGCAGAGGTTAGTTGCGTATCGTTTACAGGATGTTGCAGAACCAACCCCAACAGCCCCTGGCTGTTGTGTGGTTTTTCTAGGCAAATTTACGTCCAGTAGTTTGCCATTGCTACTGGACGGTCGGCTTTCTTGATACCACTCTCGAAACCAAGGCAAGGCGCATGGCCCGCAGCTGGGATCGAACCCGGACGCAATTGTTTTGCTATTTTAAAGCCCCACCCGGCTGTTGTCTGGGGCCCTCATATAACTTAACGATTAAACGGGGTTTCTGGGACTTGTACCCCGGTGATGCTCATCCGAATAATGGCACTTTGTGTCACCTGGTGTTGGTCGCTCGTTGAACGGTCCAGGTGAGGTCGAAAGACACACACACACACACCATCATCACCATGTGGCATATTGACAATCATTGTTTTACAGCATACTGCAGCTATATAATAAAGCAAATACATGAATCCTTATAATCATCATTATCATCATCATAAACCACTTCTGTTATTAAGCGACGTGGGAAGGAATAATTTGCGATCCAGTGCACATTGGTTGCCACTGGCTATTTTCATGCCGTGAAGGCGTAGATTGTCTTTAATGTTGTCGATCCATGTTTTCACGGCCGTCCTCTTGCTCTTGTAGCTGATCTTCTGAGATGTAGTGCTTGTGCCGGTATTTAATCTTGCTGCAGTCTATGAGATGGCCGAACCACTTGATCTGCTGTTTCTTGATGAATCTAGTACAAGATATCGTTCCCACAATTTGCCTGATAGTTTCATTATTCAATCGATCTCGGATGGTTAGGTTGGCTGTTTTTCTCTGGCATCTCATCTCGCAGGTGGTGATTTTGTATATATGGGCTTTAGATAGTGTCCATGCTTGGCACTGGTAGCTTAATGTTGGAATGATCCTTATAAATGAAATACAAAAATCACCCACACTCACAAGTAACTGCGTGTTTTACCAGGAACAAGACAGGTTCACGTGTTTAAATTGTGCAATCAATTTTATGTCCTCTCTGTTCACATTTACAGCGGGGTAACGTCGCATAGAGCAGTAACTGTATTTCTTGGTTATCGCTTTAAAAAATTAAAAACAAACAATGTGTTAATTGAAACAAGACAAAGAATAGAATAAAACATTCTTGTTGACATTTAATGTTCTTTTATATTTTTCTTTGCCGCAGTTAGATTTTTCTATTGGTGGTTTAAATATAGAAGTTTTGAGGGCGAATACAATATATTGCTATCATCATCACCATAAACCACTTCTGCCGTTAAGCGTTGTGGGGAGGAATAATTTGCGATCCAGTGCACGCTGGCTGCCACTTGCTATTGTCATGCCGTGAAGGCGTAGAGTGTCTTTAATGTTATCGATCCATTTTTTTCCGCGGCCTTCTTGCTCATATTGCTATAGAGTAACTAAAAAAGTATAGGGTTGTTTTGATGATATTAGCAAATCGGGCAAGACACATCGTTTTAAAGACCAAACTGTAAACACGATGGGCGATGTGTCAGCTGTAGGCCGGGTGCCTTTACTTTCCCAGGAAACTTCCTGGTACCTCTTATAGCCTGGGTGGTCTTGGCAGCCAAGGTCGTTAAACAAAATCCGACGTAACGAATTCGAACCCACGACATTCTGACCGACAGCAAAGAACATAGCGACTGCACCACCAGGGCTTTCATGCGTGCCATGTGAGTACAATAATATCGCCGTGCACTGCATGGAAGCAGATTTGTCGAAAGAGATACAGAGAAAGACAATGTGAGAATATTCTAGAGACTGGCTTTACTCCACGTAATATTTCCAAAGTCAGCGGTTGGTGCACCGTAGTTAATTTTCACTGTCGAGGCAGAATTAAAAACAAACACTTCCAAGGCTATGGTGTTATTTGCTACGAGAGAATATTTAATTTATTCACAGCCAACATATATTATCTGTTCAGGCGTCTCACCCCTCCCCCGCGTTCCCTCCCTCTACCCTAAGTCAAAGACAGTAATTATGTTTTTCTTCTTCCCTGTAGCCCGCAATACAGCCCTCAACCAATTCACGCCAAGTTGTTATATCCTAGCTATTGCATGCAGATCACTCTACGTTCTCTCCATCTATTTAACTTCTCTCCAACCCTCTTCGCCACGTGTGTGTATGTGTGTGTGTGTGTGTGTGAGGGGGAGGTGTCTCTCTTTATTTCTATGTCCCCGTTGGTTCCCAAGGAACAATCTTCTTGTTCGCAGGTCTTTCTCGACGTCTGTCCTGTCCAGCCCCACTTTATTCTTCACCTTTTGATTCATCGGAATTTTAGTTCTCTCTCAGAGTTCCCCACTCGTGATTCTATCTTACCATTTAATTCCCTCTATTCTGCTCAGGCACCAGTTAATTAATGCTTGCTTGCGGTTTATTAGTAAATGCTTTAGTTATTTGTGCTCCCGCCCCACACGACAGTACTGATTTGACATAGAATTAAACCATTTAAACTTAATATTAGTTTTAATTTCTTTTCACTTCCAAAAATATCACAGTACTATGCAAATTCTATTCTATTGTATTCGTATTTTAATATCTGCCAGGCGGTTACAAACTAGGACGCCAAGCCCTCGACAGAGTAATCAATTACAAGGCAGTAAGAAACAACAGCGGGAGTCGGACAATTTATTATACAAGAAACGTATCGGAGGTGCAAGTGTGTTGAACGGTTCGATTGTATATTACACATAGGCCTACTTGTTTATTCCCTAGGGATTCTGTCTGGGTCATCGTCTGTATGTTACTGCGACTCCGTCTAATCACTTGAACCTAATAAACAGAAACAAAACAAAAACATTACCCACCTGGTGTGACTCTCCCTCTCTCTCCTACACAGAGACACCGACACCGACACACACACAACACTCGCTATCAATTGTACTGCACCTATGAACAAACAAAATGCATGCTAGAGGCGTTACTATACTTGATAGTTGGTAATGGCCTCCATATAAACAGATAACTGTTATCACACTAGTGAACTAGGCGTGGAGATTTTTTTAAAGCATCCTAGTCTCATGCAGAAACCAAACCATAATAACTTTCTTCCTCTGAATACGATGTTTAACAGCTGTTTCTTCCGTGTCTTCAACAGATCATTTATTTGTTTGTACAGTTTGTAAGTTCCATCAAGCAAAAACAATTCTTAAACAAAATCAACAATAGTTTCTTTTAGAAGTTGCGGTGGCATAGTGGCTAGATGGTGAAGTGCTAGCTAAAATGTTTTGGTTCAAAGCCGGGCTGGATGGATTTTAAAAACACAATTGACCTTGGTTCCCAGGTCAACCCAGCCGTCAATGAGTACTAGGGAGTGTTCTGGGAAGTAAAAGCGGCCGGCATGATGTGTTGACCACATTACCCGTCGAGTCACTGGGATATTTTGTCCGGGTCATTCAGGTGTCAAACTACTGGACGTAAATTTGCCTAGAAAAACCACACAACAGCCAGGGGCTGTTAGGGTTGGTTCTGCAACGTCCTGTGAAGGAATACGCAACTAACCATTCAGGTGTGCTTAGGAAAGAGCAGGCTAATAAACTGGCTGGAATGGCCCCATTGGAGGGTGGAGGGAGTTCTGCAACTGCACAATGCAGAGATGTCAGACCAGTGGGTAAGGGTGGCAGGTGAAATAAAAGATACTGAAAACCTGTACCTGGAGAGAATGATACAACAGGGTGTGGCTGTGGGCGCTAGATGGAAGGCAGGTCGAGTAGTTAACTAGACGACCATCAGTACAGAATCTCTTTGTTGTCTGTTGAGGCGGGAGAGGGAGCTTTTTAAGTTTGGCTCGCTGGTTCTGAAACCTGCAGTACAATTAACACTAACAGTCTTGATTTTCAAGGAACGCATTTCTTGCTACAGAAGCCTTATGCGCCGATTGAAAATCAGTTTTGACACCCCTTGGGCTCAAACCCTTATGAAAAAGTTAAAAGAAAATCAGTTACTGTGAAAAAACACGTACCATGAAATATCTGGAAAGCAAAGGTGGGCGGTATGATAATGACCAGAAACACTACCAGTGTGACTGGTTTATGAACATATAGAGTTACCACCATATACTCTATGCAATGCCTATCTAATAAGGAAAACTCATCAGGTACCCAAGAAATAGCTTCATTAGAAATTCCTCTTATCTAGATAAGAACTGAAGCAAGCAAAACTGCCAGAGATATAGTGTTCTTCACAACAGATATTTGTGACATCTCAGATCACATTAAGCGGTCTGCACTGTACATCTGAAAACATGGAATTTTTTTTTTTTACTGTAACTAGAAACGGTGAACAACTACAGTTAAACAAAGAGATCATGTTTATTTAAACAAAGTTTATTTAATATCAATTTATTCTAACACATATGAATATTTGACAATGAATGATGAAAAAAGATCTCTGTGGCCATCAAAATCAAAGTAACTGATTTATATATTAAAACTCAACTCAACAGTGTGGTGCAAAAAACTGGACAATCAACAAGCAATTGCAAAACTGAACTGAGTCTCGGAGATATGGATATGTCATATTTCATGAAAACAGAGAGCAGTGTTATACAATGGTAACACAGCTAGAGGTCGACCATACTGAAGATGGACCACAGAAATATCAGACACTGAAAAGTACTTTATACGAAGCAAACAGCAAGACCGGTTCCAGAGATCTCATCCTGCCCTGTTGTTGTGAGACATTCCTGGAGGCATTCCTAGAGGAGAGAAGAGAACAAGATACGAAGCAAACAGCAAGACCGGTTCCGGAGATCTCATCCTGCCCTGACGTTGTGAGACATTCCTGGAGGAGAGAAGAGAAAAAGATACGAAGCAAACAGCAAGACCGGTTCAGGAGATCTCGTCCTGCCCTGACGTTGTGAGACATTCCTGGAGGAGAGAAGAGAAAAAGATACGAAGCAAACAGAAAGACCGGTTCCAGAGATCTCATCCTGCCCTGACGTTGTGAGGCATTCCTGGAGGAGAGAAGAGAAAAAGATACGAAGCAAACAGCAAGACCGGTTCCAGAGATCTCATCCTGCCCTGTTGTTGTGAGACATTCCTGGAGAAAAGAAGAGAAAAAGATACGAAGCAAACAGCAAGACCGGTTCCAGAGATCTCATCCTGCCCTGACGTTGTGAGGCATTCCTGGAGGAGAGAAGAGAAAAAGATACAAATCAAACAGCAAGACCGGTTCCAGAGATCTCATCCTGCCCCGACGTTATGAAGCATTCCTGGAGGAGAGAAGAGAACAAGAAGAAAAAGAAAACACAGAGGTTCTAGAGATGATGGGAATGAAAAGAGAGTTGATAACAGAAAGAAAAAAAAAAGAGAGTTGATAACAGAGAAAAAAAAAAGAGTTGATAACAGAAAGAAAAAAAAAGAGATATGTAAAATATTTCGACCACAGTAAAATATGAAGCATTCTTTAAAAAACCCTGTTGGAGGGAACAGTGGCAGGTAACAGAGCAAAATGTACTCAATGATACAAGTGGAAGGTCAGCATCAAGAGATGGATGAACAGCAGTCTGAGAGAGCGTGCAACCAAAACAAGAGACAGTGTGTTGGATAACCACCGCAGCTAGCCTTCCTTGGATTGATGGGCTGGTTTTTCTATGGCCTGAATTATGCACACAGATGGGAATAGAATATTCAGATGTTTTTTTTTTAATATACGAAAGCTGTTGCCAATAGGCCTAAGACATTACAAAGCAAACTAGACAATACATTAGGCTAGAAAACAGTGTAAACTAGATAACAGAGCAAATTACACAATATGCAAACAATAATTAGACAGTCTACCTAACAGTTGAAGACTTGCTATGTTTAGTGCATAACTATTTACTAGTCCCGCAAGATGACATTGGTCGATAGCACGGATGGCTTTCAGTTGTTTTGCTGTTCAACAGTTTAATGTGTCAACTGATATTTAGTGTGGTTTATTTGTCATCTATGAGTGCTAATCATTTCCATAAATTAATTAATTAATTAATTTGATTACTTTGAAGATCTCCAGAATCCCAGTGATCTCACAGACATCAAGACAGGTTTATAAAAAATTTCTTATGCCTCATATATGAATGGCCTGCTAGAGAAACTAACCAAGGGGGACCTAGAGAAAGTGATGAATAGTGCCCTGGAGAAATTGATGAATGGCGCACATGGATGGGGCGCTAGAGAAAGTGCGAGGTTGTTCCTCCATGAGAGAATCTAGTGTTGAGTAGTTGCGATTTCTTGATGATTGACTTTCGCTGAGCATCGTCAAACGCGTTAACATTCAAGTCTTTCTCTCTATCAAATGGACGCCGGGCTTCTTTCTCTTCTTTCTCGCCTCTTTCCCTTCGTTTCTTCTTTTCTTTCTTCTCTTTTTTCTGCAACAGTAAAATAATATATAAGTTAATTATAATATATTGATTGGTAGAAGACATTCAAGCATTGTTTTCCTGCTATGAATTTAAATAATGAAGGCACAAACAGTCATCATCAAACACCCTATCTTCGCGTGGCTCATCATGCCTCAAAAAACAAGTGGTGATCTTCAACTGCTTGTATCAGTTCCTGTTTTGAAACCCCTCCATGCCATGACAAAAGGCTGCAAAGCAACGTCTTGCACTGTCTTCATCACTTTCTCCATAGATCTTTATTTCCAGTGATCACAACATGTTCCAGGACCCTTCTTCTTGTAAGACGACAAAAAATGATGACTGTCTCTTTCTTATGTTTGTGATAAGTTGTATTCGAGCTCCGCATCTTTCAAAATATCTGGCTTGTTCTTTTTTGCTGTCCAAAGAATTCTAAGGATTCTCCTATAAAACCACATCTCTAAGGCTTCAAGAATTTCTTTGGCTTGTTTATTAATTGTCCAGGATTCACATAAACAACACACTGTACAATTTATTACCCGGCCCATTTACTGAACACCTTTTACCACATTTTTTTCTTTCTTAAAAAGACTTGTAAGGGGGCTTCAGTCAGTCATTCCCTCAGCACCCGGTTTTGTGTGTGTAGGCGGAGGATATTTTATGACATACCTCGACTTAGAGATAAATGATTCTGTATGCGTTCTACTGTTCAAACGTATTAGGGATTTTTTGTGACAGACCTCGACTAACAGATAAATGATTCTGTTTGTGTTCTACTGTTCAAATGTGTTAAGGATATTTTATGACAGACCTCGACTTACAGATAAATGATTCTGTATGTGTTCTACTGTTCAAATGTGTTAAGAATATTTTGTGATAGACCTCGACTTACAGATAAATGATTCTGTATGTGTTCTACTGTTCAAATGTGTTAAGAATATTTTGTGATAGACCTCGACTTACAGATAAATGATTCTGTTTGTGTTCTACTGTTCAAATGTGTTAAGGATATTTTGTGATAGACCTCGACTTACAGATAAATGACTTGTTCAAACGTGTTAAGGATATTTTGTGACAGACCTCGTCCTACAGATAAGTGATTCTGTATAATGTGTTTTGCTGTTGAAACATGACAGGGATATTTTGTGACAGACCTCGTCCTACAGATAAATGATTTTGTACATTGTGTGCAACTATATCACTATCTGTTCATTGTGTAGCCTGGTAAAGACTTTCTAGCCGCAATATTCATTTTGTCGTTCTGTGTGATACAAGTACTGTGAAACTCACATATTTCTCATTTCCATGCGGACTGATGATGGGGGAGGGGGGGGTCCGTCCAGAAGCAACAGCAAGCAATGTTTTCTGCTGGTTAAGTGCCTCCTTCTTCTTTTCTTAAACACTTTAGCATTCAAGGATGTCTTTAGTAATATTACGTGATGAGACTCTCGTACCACTTTGTCCAAAAGGTACCAGAATGGATTTTGCTAACCGGCCCGCTGCGAAAACTGAACCCTGGCAAGTCAAAGATTAGATTGTACAACGATCTCACTAACAAATGAAGCCACACAGCTGCACACTTCTATTATACAATACTTCATTCTCTTGAGGCGAGGCTTATTTGTGGCAACCACAGTATCAACCGACCCCCACAGCAGTAACAGTAGTAGTAGTAGCAGTAACAGTAGCAGCAGTAGCAGTAACACTAGTAATAGAATGTTTCCTGGAAGCTGGGGTTACTGTAGTCAACACTTGTAAATGTATCAAACTACTATAGCCTTATATCCCCCCCCCCCCCCACCCAGTGTCTGTTGTGACATTTAGCAAGTATCATATGAAAGGTCAGCCTCCTAATAAACAAATATCTCTGCATCGATCCACTGGCCACCAGAACAGAGCCAAGTCTGGTAACACTTCGGAGGGAATTTTATAATACACGAACGCCACGGTAGTGAAGTGGCTAGATGCCACAGTGCATTTTCTTGTGTGGCAAACAATGAGTCAACAACATCTTATGAATAATCATCGTGGTTCATAAAGCAGTCTCCCTCCTTTTTTAAATTTTTTTTATAGATCTTGCCACCAAGGCAAGGCATATCTCAGTTACTGCCGTAAAATAAAACTCCAGTCATAAAATCACCCACCTTTCATTGGAAAATCACTTCATTCACAGTTTAGATGTACTCAGCCATAGGAATCAATGTTCGGCACACCTTCATTTGATTTTATTAAACATTTTTTTTATTTATTTAAATCATAATATTATCTTTTTCTTTCCAAGAGCCTTCTTATCTGTTTTGTTCCGTAATATAGCCCTTCATGTACATATCGTCTCCTATTAAGTATTTCTGGTATCAGCTGTGGGTGGCTGTTTAAAAGCTCTGTTATCTTGTCCGTTTGAGTTTTCTAGTCACTCTGTGCTACATTTAGTAATCTGATGATAAACACTTTGGTCAAGATGTTCGGTTACATTTGTGCTTATCTTTTCCATTCTCTCCTTTGAGCTTTCTACTCGCAGTATGTATTGCATTTAGAACCACTAGATGTATCCTGGGAATAAAAAGGGTAACTTCTGAGGCAAAGGCAGACACACAACCCTCTGAACCACCCCCCACAAAACAATAAATCGCCATAAAAACATCATCATCTGCCTTGTCAACAAGTGTAGGTTATCAAGATTTATCACCTTACATGATCACCAGAATCATTCATCAGGTCAATGCTCCAGTCCCGCCCCATCCACGTGGCCGGGCCAGGCGGGTATTTAACTTTGCTTTCACCTGGCTCTTTTCCCATCACATTTGCCAGCTGTCACAAAATTATCGAACACATCCAAATAATATTGACTTCTTCTTACAGTCCATCCGATGTGGCGTTGGTAGTCGAGTGAATCCACAACCTTCTGCCTCGTGTACTTTTAATCAATTCTGATACAGATATTCCGTGCCATGTTAAACTGTCCATCTTCTTTCTCTGTCTCCTTCTGCCTCTTTCCACCTCCAACATACTGACCGCCACAATGTACCACTCCAGTTTTTTCCTTCTTCTCATGACATCATCAAAGACTGTAGATTGTCTCCCTCTGAGGCGGGCATTCTCTCCATCAGTCAAGTTTCTTTTAAGACATCATTACTCTGTGTATCTGTCCAGGATGTTCTTGTCATTCCTCTATAAAACCACTCTGCTGCTTCCAATTTTTTTGTTCACTATTTGTCCAACTGTCTATGATTTACTTTCACATATCAGGATAAGAAGTATATAGGTCTTGAGAATTCTCAATATACTGACTATAAAACACAAATGAGAGCTGCAGTAGTGTAGTGGCTAGATGCTTGCCTGTGGGACCTGAAGGTCTCTGGTCTGAATCCAAAGCAAGTAAGATTTAAAAAAAAAAAATTTTTTAAATAACCTTAGCTCCCAGGTCGATCCAGCTTAAAATGAGTACTAGGTAATGATCTGGGAAATAAAGGCGGCTGACATGAAGTTGACCACTTCAAGCAGCAAGTGCTGGCTGGTCTATACAAAAATGTCTAGCATCATATACCCCCATGCTCCACTGGCTAAAGAGAGTCCTTCACTTGCCCTGGCTGTTACTGTTACTTACTGTGACTGTCACTTGCCCTGGCTGTTTACTGTTACTGACTGTGACTGTCACTTGCCCTGGCTTTTACTGTTACTTACTGTGACTGTCACTTGCTGTGTGTGTATGTATTAGTGTTTGTGTGTATGTGCATGCAAGATTATGTGTACGTGTGTATGTCTGAATGTGAATGACTGTTTATGTATGATCGTGTGTGTATTTGCATTTGTGTGTATGAAAGTGTGTTGGTATGATATGTGTGTGTATCTATGAAGGTATCTGTGTATGAGAGTATGTGTGGGCATATATGAGAATGTATTATCCGTATGAGTGGTTGTGTAGTATGTATTTATGTATGTATGTATGTATGTATGTATGTATGTATGTATGTATGTATGTATGTATGTATGTATGTATGTGTGTGTGTGTGTGTGTGTGTATGTGTGTGTATGTATGTATGTATGTATGTATGTATGTATGTATGTATGTATGTATGTATGTATGTATGTATGTATGTATGTATGTATGTATGTATGTATGTATGTATGTATGTATGTGTGTGTGTGTATGTATGTTATGTATGTATGTGTGAGTGAATGAATGTTTGAGCGGGCGTGTGTGCATGCACGCATGCATTTACCATCCTTTCTTCCCTTTTATTGATAAAACACAATTCCTATGTAAAAGATATTATGAAGAGCTGAATGTAAGACGGGTCTGCGTGCCCAATTTGTGACCCTTTTAAAATAAAGTCTGTTCGTTTGTTATTATATACAAACACATGACACTCACCACACTCCACCCCCCCCCCTCTCCAACCCCTTCCAACCAACATGTTTCTAAAAAACCTTCAAATCTGCTGTGTCCTTCTCCCTTCTATTTTATACTTTTTTAATATAACAATCTGACAATCATGGCACAAACAATATCGCAAATGAACTGGAGACACATCATATGTAAACAACATAAAGTAATATACAGGCTGCTGTACTCATAGACGTGCTGATGAAACAGAACAGGGATACACCTTCTGCACTACATCAAAATTCACCCAAGTGCTGAATCCAAATGAGAACTGTGTAGTTGCACGGAAGCCATACTTTACACCTTCTCCTTGACTTGTGACCTATACCATTTACGACCATCCAAACTTACAACCAAAAACAAAACAAAAATAATAGTAAATAAAGAAAGATAATGACTGTGGTAGGGTCCACAAGTTCCCAGAACTGATGCCTAGACCACAGCAGGGTCCAGATATCAGAATTTGTTTGAGCCCATTGCGTACGACAGAATGTCTGGAACCGCCGTTTGAATAAAAAATAGTGTGGAAAAACATTAATTCCACTTAACAACCTGTTCACCTTACAAACTTTTGTTGGAACGAACGTGGTCGTAAGTCAAGGAGACCCTTATTTTGACCTAATGGGAGCAGCAATTCACCTGTGAGCCTTCGGCATATTGTAGAGTGACAACCGCCATGAACATACACTTAGGTTAAAAGCGCCAAAATTGCACTTAGGTGATTCTGGCGTAGTGCTAAAAAGGTATCACGAGAAGGTATGGCAAAAACTGGGTAAATCAAGGTGTAAGCTTCAATGACAAGAATTATGTTTGTAAGTGAATATTTGTAAAAAGAAAACCGATAACGAAGGCAATGAGTAAATAAATTATCACACAGATCACAAGAAATGTAAACCAATGTTTTCCTGTCTTCTGTGGGAGCCAGGCTAGTGCAGTGGCTAGACCCCTGCCTGTCAACCCGAAGATATAGGTTCAAATCTGCCTCAAGTAAAACGTTTGTATCTACAGGGTATCCCATAAGTGTCAAAAAAACATACCCCCAACGTCATTACAAGCGTAACTCCAGCTATACTGAATTCATTCTTCAGCAGTAGAATGAACATATGCAAATGTGTATCTTAAGCAATGGTATTCATTGTAGAGCATTTTATTTCAATAAAAATGATTTTCATATAAAAAAATTTATTTTCCTTACGAATGGAAAATTATTGGACACACTGTATAATTAACAACTTGGGCTCTCGGGTAAAACCAGTCTAAATGCCTACCAGGAAGTCAAAAAGCCAGCAGGATGCTGGGAACATTATTTAATGAACACAGATTTGTCTTTAAAAATAAGGATGTAGCATCAGTTGCCTGATGGGCTGTCAGTGCAAAAAGCCAGTAGGATGCCGGGAACATCATTTAATGAACACAGATTTGTCTTTTAAAAATAAGGATGTAGCATCAGTTGCCTGATGGGCTGTCAGTGCAAAAAAGGATCCTTGACATTTGTTTTTCCCAACCATCTTCTCTGCCTACAAAGAAGTGTTGCTAACAACCTTCTATTGAAAAAAAAAATTCTGCCACAAAAGCACTACCAACTGATCACTAAAAACTTGAAAGCCTCAATATGTACACAATTTCCGCAACAAAACGCTTCCAATCAATCGCCATCTTTGAAAGTCTGGCTACATCGGAACAATACCCAGGACAAGCAAGCACAGACATGTGGGGATATCAAATGTGCTAAGCCCATGGAGGTTGGGGGGGGGGGGCGGAAAGAATGTGCTTACTGCGAGATGACAGGGTGTCCCACAGGTTTGGGTAAATAGGACAATATCTAGGACAAGCAAGCACAGACATGTGGGGATATCAAATGTGCTTAGACCATAGGGGAGGGGGGATTGGGGGAGGGGGGATGTGCTTATTGCGAGATAACAGGGTGTCCCACGGGTTTGGGTAAATAGGACAAATCAACATTTGCTCATCAAAACCATTTGTATGTATATACTATGCAAGTACACGCACAGCTGGAGTGATGCTTGTAATGGTGTTGGTGACTTTTGGAAACTAAATGGGACAGCCTGTAGTAGGTAGCAGACACTAGTGTCCCAGCAGTAACTGAAGCAACCATTTTTGCAACACCAGCTAATGTGCTGTTGCTTTGTTTCACTCTTTCTCTCTCTCTTTCAGTGGAGGAGAGCAAGGAGAGGGGTGAGAGGCGCTGCAGAAGGGCAGACAGATGGAGAGGGGGGAGGAAGAGAGGAAGAAAAAATCAACAAATTTACCACATTCTTTCTTATATAAGATACCCCCTCATGTAAGAGATAACCCCCACCTTTTTGTAAAGCCCATTAAAAAGGAAATTTAAAAAAAACCTGTTTAAAGACTGATAAGGATGATGAAAACAAAACAAAAAACAGCTAGGCGAAGACAAGAGACGAATACCTTGATGGCTTGGCCATGTGGATGAGGGTGAAGAAGGAACACTGACCTGATTTATAATTCTAGTGATCGAGTGAGATGGTGAAACATTACAGCATACACTTAAATGCATGGCACATGATAATGATTCCACATTATGTACATTAAATCCATGTGATTGCAACCTTATAATATTGACACTGAGCATATGCACAGTGTGGACTATATATGCTAGTAGACATATGTACATACAAGAATACATGTGGGCATACATACATTCATGCTTAATACACACTTGTACATACTTACATCACACGAGTGAAATAGGCAGATACAAAGAAAAGAAAAGAGAAACAAAAAGTTAGAGGAGAGAGGAGAGAGTAGGGGGTGAGGGGAAGGGGGAGGGGGGGGGGGGCAGGGGATGACGAGAAAGAGATGAGACTAGGTTAGCTGTAAACCACAACATAAGTGTACTTCTAAGGGTAAACAACAGAAGAAAATCCAAAATCTTTCTGAGGATTTGAACCCGGGTCTCACACACGAGAGCCCCGTGTTGACTGTTCGGCCAGCCACTTCAGCCTCATGTTAACTACCACCTTTAAGTTTCTCTGACAATGACAGAAATTACATCAAGGGCTTTTTGGTCAAGAAAATACACACACACACCAGGGGATCTTCATGATAAAGTGGTCAATATGTCTGCTTCTTGTTTTGAAGGCTGTGTGTTCATTTCGCCAACTGGTTCATGAGTGTAATTTTAATAAAAAAAACCTGGGGATTGCTGTCTGGGCTGCAGAGTGTGTGCTTTGTATGGGTGCTTTTGTGTGAAGAAAAACCAAGCTTAACTGGACAAAAATTCCAGAGCTATTATATCAACCCTCTCGACTGTAACTTTTAACACATACAACTGAATTGTACACATCTATCAAATACAGAAACAATATGTTACAGTAAATAATATAAATATCATATTTACAATCAGCTCCCATGTAAACTAGGATGCCCAATATAAAATAGATTATGACAAATGACAACAGGATCGTTACATTTCGTTTACAGGAAATAAGGGTTAAATAAGATGTGGGAGATTTAGCTTATCCAACAAAGGGAGCTACTGAAGTGTAGTGGCTAGACTCTTGGCTACCAGCCCAAATGTCTGAGGTTCAAATCTATGAGTCAGACCTTTTCAAACTTGACCTTGAAACTACCAGGTCAACACAGCTTAAAATGAGTACCGGGTGATGCCCTAGGAAGTAAAGGCGGCCGGCGCGGAGGTGAGCACTACACCCACCGAGTGCTGATCAGTCTATACAAAATATAGGCCCTGCCTCCTATGCCGACCGAGCCAGTGGGGTGACAAGGGTTCCCTTATTCCCTTCTACTTACTTATCCAACCAAAGTTTCTGATGAATGTACTGTTTTATTTATGATTCTTCACTAGCTATAAACCGGAGCCGCTGTGGTGTAGTAGCTAGACCAGGGCTATTTCAACTGGTGGCCCGCTAAGGTCGAGTAAGTGGCCCCCGGATCATTGTCAGTTGTATTGTATTAATGAAAAGTTTTGGTTGTTAGCCCCCATCTAAACTCTAGTCCTGTTCTAGAAGCTAAGTGTTGCGTGCACATCCATTTCACAGGTCTCATCTGTATGCAGACTGCTGGTTCCTTGCCTCTCAGGCAGATGTACTCCGACTCCAAAGGAAGCTCCCAATTAGTCAACTCTTACCACGTGCTTTTTTTTGGGGGGGCAGGCAGTGGGTCTATTCTTGTCTTTACCCACAATGGGGCCCTGAAACCCACATGAGGCTCTGTCTTTCCAGACGACAGTGTAATACCGGGCTAGGGGGAGGGTTGGGACTCACAGCCCATTGCGATGATGAGTGTGACCAGCAAGACCTGCCTGCGCTCAGAAAAGTCTTCCACAATTACAGCATGAATTTAGCGTGCTTCTTCTCAGACATGCAGCTCTCATGTTTTCTTCAATCATTTCTTTTCCTACGACTCTAAACACATCTTATATATTAATCACTCTGAGGACAAGATGTAACTGGCAGGAACAGAACAAATGTAACCATGTATGTCAGGGTTATTCAACTGCAGGCCCTCGGGCCAAATAGCATGTGGCCCGCGGATCACTGCTAGCTGTACTGTCTTCTTCTTCGCATTCAACAGCTGTAAACTCTGCCGGAAAGTTCTGGTTGTTTATCCTGTTCCAGAACCTGAGTGTTGCGTGTGCATCCGTTTTACAGATCTGACTCATTTGTATGCAGACTGCTGGTTCATTGCCTCTCAGGTAGATGCACTCCGACTTCGAAGGAAAGCTGTACTGTAATAACGATCTGTCCATGCTGTGGATTGTACCCCTGCTCCATATTTTCACAGTTGTGTCCCCTGAGTAAACTAAGTTGAAGGGCCCAGATGCAAATAATCAAGTACACTACACACCTATCTTTCCCTCCCCATCCAACAATGTGATCAGTATGTTCCCATATATCAAATAAAATCCACACACAAATGTCAGTATATACAATGAAGAATCACAAAAAAATACACTAATATTAATACATAACATGTTAAAACAATGTCAACATACAAAGAGAACAATGTACTGCCATTAACTTTAGAAAGAAAAAAAAAAAAAACAGCACTTTAACTCTTTTGGTACCACATACCAGATCATACATTCATGGGTAGACTAAACACATTGCACATTTCAGTCTCTACTCTTAAACCAGTCTAAGAAGACAAACTGGAGAGAGAAGAATAACAATTACTGACCAAAGCATGACAATATAAACAGGCTTGACAGAAATTATCAGATCAAAGCACGACAGCATAAACAGGTTTGGCAGAAATTATCAGACCAAAATTGTCAGACTCAGAATGGGACACTGTAAACTCAGACCACACCCACATCGAATGGGTCCGGCTAACTCTGCTGCATCTGGTTGTGGCTCACTAAAGCAAACTCCAGAGCATGATTTACAGGACTGCCCAGACTTTGCCAGTTAGACAGGACAAATCTGGCCACCAGGACTGTCCCTACAAGATAAACTACGGGGCATCAGTAAAGACCTCAAGCAAATCATCCTCTCTCTGCGGCCCATTTAGGAAAAGATGCACAGCAAACACTAAACACTGAAGAAGGAAACTCTCCTCTATTGCAGAAGATTTGTGAAAATACTCATTATATCTGGGTCGTCTGGCTAAAGATTGAACTCCACAGCTTGTCCTGAATGCTGGGATATTGAATCTTCACCCAAATGACCCCGATCATAAATACTGGAATTGTTAGTTCTTCTCTATTCGATCTTATCATGGCAGTTGGAGTGTCGTGTTGTGGTTTACAGCTAGGCTGTGATATCTGCGCCTCTGGTCCAACACATCTGATTTCAGGAAATTCATAAACAGTCGCCTTGTACAAGAGGTTAAGCTACAGTGGGTGTGCTCTTGGTTACCTACAAGACAGCGACCGAGAATCCACAGAGAGAAAGGAAGCTCTAATTGTAACCATATCTGGTAGTCAGACTTGGAGAAAGTCAAACCGACACCCAGAGACAAATCACATCAACAAATCTAGACCAAAAAAGTAAACTATTAATAGATTAATTAACCTTTCTGGCATGCCAGGAATGCAGGAAATGAAATGTCACATGTTTGATCTATTACTGCTGCCTTCCATATTTTTCCCACTACAATTATATGTGTATCTAGCCAGCGTGGCCAGAAAAATCACACCACCCAAAAAAGAATTTGACCAAAACCAGCAGGACAATACAACAATGACCACATTATTGTGACAACTATCACAAACGTTCACTATCACAAAACAAAATTCTTCTAAAAAAACAAAACAAACAAAAAATATGTCAACTATTCAACAAAAAGCTATATAGTGCATAAAAAGCATCAAATTTATATAAAACAAGCAGGTAAAACACCCTCATGTTTACCAAGAAAAACGAGTATAATTGCACATATTGTCTAGAATCCATGTTCTATCTGTTGGCTTATCTCCATTAAATGCACATTGATGGTACATATTTAAAAAGGCTTTTGTGCAAAATGTACAGATGCAGAGTATAATGAGTTTTATGAAGAATCAATCGAGCCTGGAAAATGCTCATGATTCCCTTTAGAACAAATTAACAAATAAAGTATTTTTAATGGTTAGAATGGGGAACTACAACAAGGTCTCAGACCGGAGGAAACACAATAAGGTCTCAGACCAAGAGAAATACAATAAGGTCTCAGACTGAGAGAAATACAATAAGGTCTCAGACTGAGGGAAACACAATAAGGTCTCAGACTGAGAGAAATTAAGGTCTCAGACTGAGAGAAATACATCTCAGACTGAAAAATACAATTCTCAGACTGAGAGAAATACAACAAGGTATCAGATCTGACTGTAGGTCTCAGACAGTATCAGACTGATACAGGAGTTCAGATGAGAGAAATGAGACAGAGAAAATACAACAATGTCTCAAGAACTGACACATAAGTAGACTGAGGGAAACACATTAAGGTCTCAGACTGAGGGAAACACATTAAGGTCTCAGGAGAGAAACACAATAAGGTCTTAGACTGAGAGAAATACAATAAGGTCTTAGACTAAGAGAAATACAATAAGGTCTCAGACTGAGAGAAATACAATAAGGTCTCAGACTGAGAGAAACACAATAAGGTCTCAGAGACAACAAGGTCTCAGAGAGAGGAAATAAGGTCTCACAATAAGGTCTCAGACTGAGAGAAATACAATAAGAGACTGAGAGAAATACAATAAGGTCTCAAGGTCTCAGACTGAGGGAAACTCACAGGGAAATAAGGTCTCAGACTGAGGAAAACACAATAAGGTCTCAGACTGAGGGAAACACAATAAGGTCTCAGACTGAGAGAAACACAATAAGGTCTCAGACTGAGGGAAACACAATAAGGTCTCAGACTGAGAGAAACACAATAAGGTCTCAAAACACAGTAAAGGTCTCAGACTGAGGGAAATACAACAAGGTCTCAGACTGAGGAAAACACAATAAGGTCTCAGACTGAGGAGAGAAACACAATAAAATAAGTCTCAGATGAGAGAAATACAATAAGGTCTCAGACTGGGGGAAACACAATAAGGTCTAAGACTGAGGGAAAAACTGAGGGAAACAAATAAGGTCTCAGACTGAGATGAGAAAACACATTAAGGTCTCAGACTGAGGGAAATACAATAAGGTCTCAGACTGGGGGAAACAAATAAGGTCTAAGACTGAGGGAAACACAATGAGATTGAGAGAAATACACAACTGAAGGTCTCAGATTGAGGGAAACACAGTAAGGTCTCAGACCGAGAGAAATACAATAAGGTCTCAGACTGAGAGAAATACAATAAGGTCTCAGACTGAGGGAAACACAATAAGGTCTCAGACTGAGAGAAATACAATAAGGTCTCAGACTGAGAGAAATACAACAAGGTCTCAGACTGAGAGAAATACAATAAGGTCTCAGACTGAGAGAAATACAACAAGGTCTCAGACTGAGAGAAATACAATAAGGTCTCAGACTGAGAGAAATACAACAAGGTCTCAGACTGAGGGAAACACAATAAGGTCTCAGATGAGAGAAATACAATAAGGTCTTAGACAGAGAAATACAACAAGGTCTCAAGACTGAGGAAAACACAATAAGGTCTCAGACTGAGGGAAACACATTAAGGTCTCAGACTGAGGGAAACACATTAAGGTCTCAGACTGAGAGAAACACAATAAGGTCTTAGACTGAGAGAAATACAATAAGGTCTTAGACTAAGAGAAATACAATAAGGTCTCAGACTGAGAGAAATACAATAAGGTCTCAGACTGAGAGAAACACAATAAGGTCTCAGACTGAGAGAAATACAACAAGGTCTCAGACTGAGAGAAATACAATAAGGTCTCAGACTGAGAGAAATACAACAAGGTCTCAGACTGAGAGAAATACAATAAGGTCTTAGACTGAGAGAAATACAATAAGGTCTCAGACTGAGAGAAACACAATAAGGTCTCAGACTGAGGGAAACACATTAAGGTCTCAGACTGAGGGAAATACAACAAGGTCTCAGACTGAGGAAAACACAATAAGGTCTCAGACTGAGGGAAACACAATAAGGTCTCAGACTGAGAGAAACACAATAAGGTCTCAGACTGAGGGAAACACAATAAGGTCTCAGACTGAGAGAAACACAATAAGGTCTCAGACTGAGGGAAACACAGTAAGGTCTCAGACTGAGGGAAATACAACAAGGTCTCAGACTGAGGAAAACACAATAAGGTCTCAGACTGAGGGAAACACAATAAGGTCTCAGACTGAGAGAAACACAATAAGGTCTCAGACTGAGGGAAACACAATAAGGTCTCAGATGAGAGAAATACAATAAGGTCTCAGACTGGGGGAAACACAATAAGGTCTAAGACTGAGGGAAACACAATAAGGTCTAAGACTGAGGGAAACACAATAAGGTCTCAGACTGAGGGAAACACAATAAGGTCTCAGATGAGAGAAACACATTAAGGTCTCAGACTGAGGGAAATACAATAAGGTCTCAGACTGGGGGAAACACAATAAGGTCTAAGACTGCGGGAAACACAATAAGGTCTAAGATTGAGAGAAATACAATAAGGTCTCAGACTGAGAGAAACACAATAAGGTCTCAGATTGAGGGAAACACAGTAAGGTCTCAGACCGAGAGAAATACAATAAGGTCTCAGACTGAGAGAAATACAATAAGGTCTCAGACTGAGGGAAACACAATAAGGTCTCAGACTGAGAGAAATACAATAAGGTCTCAGACCGAGAGAAATACAATAAGGTCTCAGACTGAGGGAAACACAACAAGGTCTCAGACTGAGAGAAACACAATAAGGTCTTAGACAGAGAAATACAACAAGGTCTCAGACTGAGAGAAATACAATAAGGTCTTAGACTGAGAGAAACACAATAAGGTCTCAGACTGAGAGAAATACAACAAGGTCTCAGACTGAGAGAAATACAATAAGGTCTCAGACTGAGAGAAATACAATAAGGTCTCAGACTGAGAGAAATACAATAAGGTCTCAGACTGAGGGAAACACAATAAGGTCTCAGAGTTAGAGAGGAACAAGTATACTCCCCAGCTGGTAGACTAGCAGGCAATCTGAACAGAAATATCTCAACACTAGACACACTAAGACATATACATAAAAAGAAAAGAAAAACACCACGTAATATAATGAATATTATGTGTGTGTCATCAAATTAAAACACGGATGCCACACTGTAAGAACTTACAAAGGTACATTTGAAATGCTAGTAACAGTTCACAAATTTACATCACTGGAGAGTGAGTTAGGATTCTGTCAATGTGTCCAACAGCACACACAAAAAATAAAATAACTAACACATCACAAAATTTAATTAAGTTTGTTTTAAAATTTTTGGTATGAGCACTTATCACCTGATGTCATAAGTAATTATGCATCTTGTGGCTCATTCAGAAACCGCTGCAGAAATGTTAGTATCACTGTCGAAGTGAAAACACCCTCACATATTATTACACTGATTGTCTAATACAATGAATGCGATTGGAGCTCAGTTGCGGCGATTACTCAACACAACTAAAGGAAGAATCAATTCTGATATGAACAGAATAAAAATGTTCTGTTGCTAAACAACCAGTTTACAGCACAACTTGAAAAGAATAGCTCTGATGAACTGCACTTCTAGTGGCGGATTACTGGTGTTGGCATATGTGAAGCAGATCAGTCCGGACAAAATCTGGCTGCTCACACATGCTGTAAATGTATAAGGCAAGCTAAGCCGCCAAATCTGGCCATGACTGATCTGCTTCACTTATTTTAAAACGGGATAGTGCTACGCATTATGTGTGGTTTCCCATTGAAACTGGAGCAGTTTTGGGGTACCCTGCTTGCCGAAAAGTTGAAACAGCAACTAACGGTTAATGAATTCCTCTGAAATATGCCTGATGCTCAATGGAATAAAGAAAGTCAATCTGCCATTTATGACCAACTTATCATGGAATAAACAGCAACAGTCTAGTGTTGGTTACTAAATAAATATTTGACAGACAGTCATCTCTGATGGACACATAGTCTAGGCTGTAGCAGTCTGCCATTGATTACAGATGAAGTGCTGAAATCATAGCCTCTATATGGTACCGAACTGGATGCAGTTTGGTTAAACCACACATGCTGGTGAACCAGGGCCAGGACCCATGCTGACCACAAACCTATCTAGATCTCTCAGTGCTCATCACAGAAACAGGTTCCCAACAGGCAGTCTGACCAACAAGATGTGAATGAAGTTTCTTCCTGTTTTCTTCGAAGACAAGAGTGCATGTGCCTGAGAGGCAAGGAACCAACACTCAACACACAAATATTCCACATCTGTAAAGCGGATGCACACGCAACACTCAATTCCTGGATCAAGACCACATAGTCCAGAAGTGGGCAAGCAACCAGAACTTTCTGCTTTGAGTTTACAGCTGGCGAATGCAAGGAGAAGCAGAAGGCGTCGGCCTGCGGCCACAGAAATAGGATCATTAATGCATCATGATACTGTCGGTTGGCAGTTTGTCCATGATGTTGTTAACATCCACAATCTTATGAATCCAGTTGTAAATCCTCCTCAAGGCATCATTGATCCTATCCACACAGTTCTTCCACACCAACCGCTCCAGCCTGGGGTTATCCACAACACTGGGCGGATACTTCATCACCAGGTAATGGATAGCCGCCATCTTGGCCGGATCTAAAGCCTTGTTCTTGTTTTCCATTTTCTTCCCGTTGATGTAGAACACACCGGAGACGTTTCGGTCGTATACCTCTCCCAGAGTGAAGATTCTGAACACCAGTTCCTTTGCTAGGCGTTCCCGGCGCCCTTGGCAAGCTGCTTCTGCTTCCTTCAGAATAGTCGAACAGATGCTGATCTCTGAAGTCCCGATACTTCTAACTAGAGGCTTGCGTGTTGACGACATGGCTGAGATGATCTGATCGGAGCTCATGTTCTTCTGAAAGTCTTCTACCAGGATGTCCCAGAAACGGGGGTCAAGTATGACTGTTTTAGGATTGTTGGAGGTGTTTGAGAATCTGGCATTGGGCTCCTTGCTACTGCCAGGACCCAGTTCAAACTTCTGATTCTCACTGCCTTCATCATAGACCGTGACGGCAATACCACTTTGGCTATCAATAATGGGGACATTGATGTCGGACGCTGCAGTGACTTGATTTGCCAAGACAACTGGGATAAGATCATGCTCGGATGGAAGCTCCTGGACTGTGCTTGAGGCTGTCTCGGGAGTGTCGCTGGGACTAGGTGCCTCCATCATTCCCTGACCCTGGACCATGGAAACGGTTCCCACGGGAATGAACAGGTCAGAATTAGAGTCACTACGTTTCAGCTCATCTGTAGCTGTGTAGTCTGATATGGTCAGATAGTTGGGTAAAGCAGCCTTCAGGCTTGCCTTGGTAATAGTTGTGTTGCCATTTGTAGTCTGGGCTGGAGTAGAACTTCCTGGCACTAACAGCTTGGGCTTGCTCTTATTGATCTTTGACGGCACTGCTGCTGATATAGCCACCGGTTGAGGGAAAAGGCAGTTTTCTATTCTCTCCACCTTCTTGCTTATTTCAAACAAAATGTTCTGAGATTCTTTAATCATGGTGGTCAATTTGTCCACTTTGGCACACAACTGGAGAAACGCCTGAGGGGAGATGGTTGCTGTGGAGGTCTGGATCTGTGGGAATAAAGAGTTAACCTGAGGCAGAACCAGAGACACCTGAGGAAGATGTGCTCCAGCTGTTTGTATTGGGATGCCCTGGGCAATCAGCTGCTGGTGCTGCTGTTGATGAGCAGGCTGGATTTGTCTGGTGGCTTGAATCTGTCTCTGCTGACCATCTGCCGTGGTCAGGACAACACTTTCGCCCCCCGCCGTAGTTAAGTGCCCATCCGGAGTCAGGATTACATTCTGGCCTAGGGCCTGCTGCAGATTCTGCTGCGTGAGCACAATGTTATGACCGAGGTCTTCTACTTCGGTTTTCACAATGAAGTTCCCGGAGATGGTTTGCTGTCCTGGCCCTGCTATAACAATATTCTGACCGTGCTGGGCACCCTGGGAATGAATCACATAGTTCTGACCAGACTGATGGCCATGTGGAGAAGCTATGATCATGTTCTGACCACCGGCCAGTGAGAAAGTGACCACCTGATCACCCTGCTGCTGGACAATCGAGTCAGCGCTCACCTGAGCAGCGTATGCCTCCGCGTAATTCTGCACCTGCTGAGCTGTCATCTGTGCCTGGGTGACCAATTGGGCTTGCACCTGCTGGCCGTTGACCTCAATCGTTTGAGTCTGTTGACCACCAGGATTGGCTGCAACCTCTTGCCCCTGGTTGGAGTTGACGACGGCAACACTCACGTTCCCCGCCACCTGAGCTGGTAGGGTTTGTGGGAAATTGTTTGTACTGGACACCACCTGACTGAAAACTGGAGCTGAAGACATCTGCTGAGCATGGCTGTAAGCATGAGCTATCATCTGACTCGTACTCAGCACCGGTTGGGTCTGCGAGTACACCACCCCATCCTGACTGTATCCAACCATGTTCGGGTTCAACAGTAAATCTGCCAAGGGTTTTGCCTCGTTAAACTCCCCATTATTAAACTCATTCGTATAAAACTCTGTGGGTTTAGGCTCCGACAGTAAGTCCAAGGAGTCTTGTATCTCACCCGACAGCTGATAGTACTGCTGGATGTGCTGGGGCTGTGGGCCCTGGACATTTGCAACTCCTGCCTGGTTGGCTGGGGTGGCTGGACTTGTGGTTGTCACCAGTGCTTGAGTGGAGTCAGCCGGGGTGCTTGTCACAGCAGCAGAGGCAGCAGAACCCTGAAATATGTAAGGGAAGATATCCACTTACTACAGGTATTTACAGGATGACAGAAACCTCACAATTACCTGTCTCAACGGAGTGAAACCTTACAATTACCTGTCTCAATCGAGTGAAACCTTACAATTACCTGCCTCAACGGACAGAAACCTCACAATTACCTGTCTCAACACACAGAAACCTGATAATTACTCGTCTCTACGTACAGAAACCTCAATACCACCCTTCCCAACAAAACGAAAATGTCTTGATTATGACAACTACTAGAACCCAGTGTTACTGACAGCGGCTATTGGTAGACTTGGCCTCAGACTTGAAGTAACCCAGTATTACTGACAGTAGCTATTGGTGGACTTAGCCTCAGACTTGAAGTAACCTAATGTTACTGACAGTGGCTATTGGTGGACTTAACCTCAGACTTGAAGTAACCCAGTGTTACTGACAGTGGCTATTGGTGGATTTAGTCTCAGACTTGAAGTAACCCAGTGTTACTGACAGTGGCTATTGGTGGACTTAGCCTCAGACTTGAAGTAACCCAATGTTACTGACAGTGGCTATTGTTGGATTTAGCCTCAGACTTGAAGTAACCCAGTGTTACTGACAGTGGCTATTGGTGGACAGCCTCAGACTTGAAGTAACCCAGTGTTACTGACAGTGGCTATTGGTGGACTTAGCCTCAGACTAAAAGTAACCCAGTGTTACTTACAGTGGCTATTGGTGAACTTAGCCTCAGACTTGAAGTAACCCAATGTTACTGACAGTGGCTATTGGTGGACTTAGCCTCAGACTTGAAGTAACCCAGTTCCAGATGTGACAAGAGCGTCTGTGACAGTCCAGTTCTTATAAAAGGTTCCTATCTAGTTTATGGAGTTAAGTCTTGTTTTTGAAGAAAGAAAAAGCTCTTATTTAGCTAGGTCTGCTTAAAAATTTCTTATTTTATTGTTGAAATTTTTGTTTTGTTTTTAAAGGAAGAAAAAAAAAAAAAGAAAATGGTTCAGATAACTCAGGTTTAAAAAGTCCATGGTCAGGTCTGACCTAACTGAAGTGGATGGGTCAGTTATGATGATTTGGAAATGTACGCAGCTGGCATGGGAGGCAAATAACCAGGCAACCAGATCTCCAAGACAACCCAGGGTTCTCTGGGAAGACAACACATGATAACACATGTCTTTAACTGACAGAGGACCGGAATGGAACACAGCCAAAAACAAACATCCTGACAGAGAAGTCTGGTCATCTCTCTGGCAAACCTCTACACCACAGTGTAGAAGAGGACCAACGATTAAGCAAGTAAGTCTAACCTACTTTAATGGGTAGAGGAGACTGGTCTAGTTCAGTAGTCAAATGAAGATTGTACCTAGTTCTTCATCTGCATTCACCCACAAATAGGTGACTAGCTTCGCTACTATATTTGTGCCTTTCGGTCCAACACATGCGTTTTCAGCACAATCCTAATTAACCTCCTTTTATGGCATGACTGCTGGGTGGGGGGGCCGGGGGAGGGGCGCAGTTGGTCTATTCTTATTTTCACCAACATAGGGCTCCCTAAACTTTGTGATGGTGACGTTTGCTAGTTACACAATGCTGACTGACTTGAGCAAGGTGGAGGGTAGGGACAGTAATTCGAACAATCTCACTGTTCCCTAAGCGATGAAAATAATGTACTCAACAGGTTAATAAAAGGGTCATCTACTTCAGATGTTGTGGTAGAAGGGAATGAAGAGGGCGGGAGAGATAAAGGGGGAAAGGGGGACAGACAGAGAGAGGGAGAGAGTTACATAATCTACTTTCAGGGAAAAAAATATAAAAAAAATGTTTATTGACTGTTTACCTGGAAAAGCCATTAAACATAAAAAGAAAAGTGTTTTAACTTCCAGATAAAAGGAAAAAGACACATTGATCTATAGGGTGGGAGAGATAAAGGGGGACAGACAGAGAGAGAGAGAGAGAGAGAGAGAGAGAGAGAGAGAGAGAGAGAGAGAGAGAGAGAGAGAGAGAGAGAGAGAGAGAGAGAGAGAGAGTTACATTACTTATATTACTTGCAGTGAAAACATAATCTCTAGCAGTTGACTAAACTGCTGGTATAATGACACAGAATATCTGTTTATCCTTCACAAAAATGAATTTTAAAAAAATACACCATCATATTCATCTTTTGAGGTGGCCAAGAATTTATTACTGCACTAAATATAGATAATTTAACCAAGGGGAAAATCCTTAAAATATACACGTGCATGCACATATATATATATATATGTGTGTGTGTGTGTGTGTGTGTGTATATATATAAACACACACACACATACACCCACAATTTGTGCAATTTGTAAGTTTAGCAGGATTTCTCAAACACTCTTCTGCACTGTCTATAAGTATGTAAAGTAATGGACCCTTTTCGACGCCTTTAGGCGTATAGGGCATATAGGGCTAGACCTATATTTTTATAGACCGACGGCACAAGATGGGTGATGTGGTCAGCATCATGCACTATCTATAGAATTATCAAACTGTTTCAGTAACAGATGGCACTACTGTAAAGGTTTTTAAAACGGCTTCCAAATACATAAGGTTAAAACTATGTTTTATATTTCTTTTTTGATCCTTCTGTCAGAAAAGTTGTATCAGGAGGCCAGTACCCGTTATGAAAGCTATCGTGCGGTCCATATCGCCCTGTGTACCATAGTTTTGTCTTCATCGTGATTGGAACAGGTCAGATTGTGTCTCTGTTGGCAGCATACAGTTGACAGTGCCGCAGCACATGCTCAGCATTTTATGGTGCCATGCCAGGGTTTTCTGACAATCAAGAATATATGCATGGACATGGACACCAGAGGGAAAGAGAAAACATGGGCGCCCAAAAACAACATGGAGACGAACGATGGAGAGTGACCTGAGTGCGGCATCTTTGACATGGAAAACTGCACTGAAGCTTGCACAGGACAGGAAAGCATGGAAAGTCCTCTCTGAAGCCTCATGTGCCACTAGGCATAACGAGAACTGATGATGAAGAATATATGTGTGGCGGCATGTTTGTGGGGAAATATTCTCCCATACTATCTGTGCCTTTTGACTTGGTGCCTCTGTCTTCAATGTGTTTTTCTGTCGGGATGTGCCTCCTTAGCCCAAAACTAACCAAGGCCTGACCACCGGGCAGTGGTAGTTTTAATTTCAGAGTATCCTCCTCATAGGTGGCCTGCTGTCCCCAGCTGTCGGGCCCCACCTACCCCGAAGAATGCCTAATTAACTTTGAATGACATCCTGTGTTGGCATGGCAGCGCTATACAAGCTTTCTTTCTTTCTTTTAAGCTGCAAAGTTAGTTCTGCTTGACTAGCTCAAGTAGCCCGTCAACTATGTAATGCCACAGAATTCCTTAATGCTGAAGGCGAGACCCCAATTTGCATCCACATGTGTTTGAAGAATGATTATAGAGATTCAAAAGTGTCTTTAGCACTGTTCTACACTGGGTACCTTGTGGCGAAGCAGAAGTAGATTATTTCTCAATGGCTGATGCAAAGCTGACTGATCGTCGGTCTCCTGTAGTTACTGCACACAGCATTGACCAAGTTGATGACATCGTTCCTGCTGACCATCGGACAACACTGATGAACTGTATTTCATGTTGTCCACTAGAAAAGGCAGTGTCCAAACCAGCAGTTCATCCAGTGTTATCCAACGGTCAGCAGGAATGATGTCATCAACTTGATCAAATTGTGTGCAGTAACTGCAGTAGACAATATCAGACTTAATGTTAACAACTAGATCTTCCAGACAATTCCTAAACAATCAACTGGTCTGGAATGAGTTAAAATATTCTTTCTAATCTCATGCCTTTAAACTACAACAAAATGTGAATGTACATAAATGTTACTAGAACTGTCTGACATGTGTGTCAAAAAATATATGTGTTAAAGTTTCCCAAAAACCCGCCCATAAAAAGCATTCCTGGTCACCTGTACAGTTCTGTGGCTCAGAGGTTAGTTAGCATATTTCCCAACCCTAGATGAGGCAGTGGTATCACAGTTTCACAGCAGAAAAAAACTGGGGCCTCACCACACATGTCCAAAGACAAGCAGTACATGCCCATATCAACTACAACTACTTTCATTGTGGAGACGGCACATACAGTGTAATGTCAGGATACAAAGTTCTTCCAGTCTGGACTGAGCTTTCATATGGTGAACAACTTGTATGGTCAACAACTTGTATGGTGAACAACTTGAGAGGTGAACAACTCGTACGGTGAACAACTTATATGGTGAACAGCTCGTACGGTGAACAACTCGTACGGTGAACAACTTATATGGTGAACAGCTCGTACGGTGAACAACTCGTACGATCAACAACTTGTATGGGGAACAACTCGTATGGTGAACAACTTGTATGGTAAACAACTTGTATGGTGAACAACTCGTACGGTGAACAACTCGTACGGTCAACAACTTATATGGTGAACAGCTCCTACGGTGAACAACTCGTACGATCAACAACTTGTATGGGGAACAACTCGAATGGTGAAAAACTCGTACGGTGAAAAACTTGTATGGTGAAAAACTTGCATGGTGAGCAACTCGTATGATGAACAACTCGTACGGTGAACAACTCGTACGTTGAACAACTTGTATGGTGAACAACTCATACTGTGAAAAAACTCTTACGGTGAACAACTTGTATGGTGAACAACCCGTGCGCCACAACTTTTCCCATTAAAATTAATGTAAATAACTGTAATTCGTTAAGCCTACTAAAAATCAAAGGCCAAATAAAGTTCCTCGTTTCATTAATGGGGTAAATGTGCGGCACTACTTTTTCTTTTCTTTGTTGGCAGCAAACGAACGGGGATACTTTCAACCATGATGCTACAGCCCATCATCATTAGTCAATGATAATTTGACCTAACCCATTTAAAAGGTATTGAGATGGTGTCAGGTAACGCTAAGATTCCTCGTTTCTCCAGCTCTCATCAGAGGTTCCAATAAATTTTCTTTAATTAATCATGATGGAAAGCATAAACAGCCTTGAAGTCTCAACAAATGAAGGTATGATATTAGCAGCTGATGTGAAAAGCAAATAGGAAACATCAATAAAAATGGACACCAGCAATTCAACAACAGAAAAGTGGCAAGGTTCAAAACATTCATTGTGTGGTTTGAAAAAATCCATTATGTGAACAGGAAGTTCAACGAAAATGTGAAGACTCAAATAATAAGGCCTTCAATCAGCAAAATATTGCTCTATTGCCCCTAATTCCTTCTTTTTTTATTCTTTTCTTTACTCATGGAGTGCGTCGCAGAGTCAGGGCACAAATAGATCTCTGGAATGGGCCCTTCCATTTGCTTTGTATATAGTACATTTTCAGTGTCTCCGATATTTCTGTGGTCTATCTCCTGCCTGGTCAAATGCTGGCTTTGTTACCGCTGTATAAGGAAGGGTAAAAGTGGCCACCTTTACTGAATTAGGAATCGGCATAGCACGCTGGGCATACCCATAGATGCTCTGTCTCCCGCAGCAAATGTGTTAAAGGGTAGATGCTAACTGCTCCTGTAGCACACTGATTATACACATGTTGTTTTCTTCCTCTTATACATCCTTTCTTGCCCAACCAACACCTAGTTCCTCGTTCACACATTCTTACACATATAATTTGTTCTAACCTCATGCCTTTTATTAGCAATCATCACAATGTTTATGTTTTCACAATTTATATTTGTTTTTAAATTTCCTGTTTGGAACTGCACGCACTTCTTTACTAATCGTATAAATTATTTAACATATGGTATAGAGTTATATGTATCTTTGTGTACCCTACCTTCACATAATTCTCCGTAGAAACCAATGTTTATATATTTGGGAACACTGACTTCAACTAAATCTTATAAGCTTTACTTAAAATGTGAAATAATTATAATCTCAAACCTTCGGGAAGTTAGAAAAACACAACTTTACGAGGGTAGCTTACTCTCATAAAACGACATACACCTGTCAACAAGTGACTGATTCTCAACTATTTTGGTGTAGTGTTCACATACATTTTACTTGTGTGCCCTTCTACTCCTGTGTAAGGTTGAAACTAGTGCCTGTTTAATTCTTCTAAGTATGGGGAACAAGAAGAAGTCTAGACACTCAGTTCTAAAAAAAAAAAAAACATTTCTAGATGATAAACATACTGGTTCACTCAGTAAGGAGGAGCTGAGCAACGAGTTTTCGATAATGAGAAAATTTGCCCATACACCAACAACATTCTTCTTCACATTCACCAGCTGTAAACTCTGGCAGAAATTCTGGCTGTTCTTCCCCTCTGGACTTTAGTCTTGTTCCGGAACCTGAGTGTTGCATGCACATAGATTTTACAAATTTTAGATATCTGTATGCAGACTGTTGGTCCATTGCCTCTCAGGCAGATGCACTCCGACTTCGAAGAGGAAACAAAAAAACTAGTAGACTCTTACGACATGCTTGTTGAGGAGGCAGCGGGTCTATTCTTGTCCCACCCCCCCCCTCCCCCACCCCCACAATGGGGCGCCAGAACCCACAGGGATAAAAACTTTACAACATCACAGAATACCAAACAACTGAGCATGCCCTAGAACATCTGCCTATTATCTGTTAATTAGGCTGGAATGTCTAGTGGTACAAAGCAGGTACTGAGAAAAGAAAAACAAGAAGAATCATAGAAGAATACATCAACTTCTCAGGCATATTCTGTTTAGCCTGAAGTATTTTGTATAAGTGAATTTTTGTGCCATGACACAGTGAGATCAGAGAGGTGAATGAGCTGACTGGCTTGCTGGTAGGGCCACACTAGTACAAGCAATGGACCGGGTCTATGTTCTCAATGTCTCAAGTAGGCAGGACATTTAGATGTCTTAAGTGATGATGGTAAATTGATATCATTAAAAGGACCATACAAAGCATACATGAAAAGAGAAGAGGGACGTAGAGCACAAGGTAGACCAAGAACAAGATGGAAGGATAACATCAGAGAAACTCTACAACAGCACGATGTGCCTATGGTCGAGGCGGCCAGAAGAGCTAGAAACAGAACCTTTTATCTCCCTCGACACCCACAGCGGTAACAGAGTAAGTGAAGAAGAAGAAGAAAAGGACTACAAGACCTCAAGGACACAAGTGGTATTGCCAGATATGAACACTACAGAGGTAGCCAAAGGAGAATAGTAAACCAACACAGAACTTTATATTATCAGTCGCCACACACTGAGCGATATAATGAAGATGGGATCCGAGGGCTTATAGACCTGTCCTATGTGCAATGAGGATAATTGTTCAATTAACTAACTAACTAACATACACGTAAATGTGTTCAGTTATGGCAGTAAGGTAGCTAGTTTTTGCCTCTTTTAGCCTCAGCACCCCAAATCAAACTTCCCTTTGCTATGGGTTTCTTGAATTCATGGCTCCTGGATCCATTTAACCCACAAAATGTGCAGAAATAACTGGCCCAAGTGTATGACATTTGCTTGAGAACATTTACAAGATCTTGACTACAGCATGAGAAAATGCAAAGAACAAGTAAGTATGTCAGGATCGTCTGAAGAAACTATGGCCTCACGTAACATCCCCAGTATGTCAGATTGTGGGCAGACAACGTCAGGTTTTTCCACATGTAAGCATTTGAATGTAAGTGGACGCTTGTAATCTTTGTAATCTCAGTGTCAGCTTCATAGCAAACGAGTCACCCCATAGTTGCTCCGCTCCTGTGCCAACGAAAAACACACAGAATGTTCGTCGCAGTCCCTTGTGGAAAGATTGACAGACTGCTGTCTCAGCATATGCACTAGCATACACACACATTAAAAGCATACGGTAGCCATCAGAAGTGCTAACACAAACAGGTGGACATTAGAAATGCAGTTCACCATCGATGGTAGCAGAAGTCGCCAACAGATCAGCAGTTGCGCACATGATCAATGTTAATCACAAAAGGGCACCACCATTATTGCGGCGACAGGCCACGCGCGATTTTCTCAATCTACAGTTCACAACACGCTTGTTTTTGTGCCCTTGGTACTTCGGGCATAAAGAGCTAGACTTATATTTTTATTTTAAAATCTGCCTTGATGCAAATTTGAACCCTAGACAGACCAGCAAGTGCGTGTCTAGCTGCTATGCCACCATGCAGCACTTATATAATTTATCAACAATTGACTCATCAAGTATCAAACAGCTTAACTTGTGTGTTTGCTTAACTTTCTGCACAGTATCGTTATCCGATCTTTTGTAGCATCAGTTTTACATTAACCCTGTCACCACCAGTAGGTTAAACCCAGTCACTTGATTTGCGACACAGTCCCATAAATGCCTAATATGTGGCCATGTCTGTGGAGGCCTGTTCTCGAAAAGTGTTTTTGAATTCTATTGGTCTTATGCGCTCATGTGCAGTTTTTAACACGCCAAGTTAGATATTGTGAGGGCCCTTTGGGAGTGAGCGAACACCCCGGAGGCGCCGATAGATCATTATGGTCTAAAGATAATGGCGCTGCGAGGAGTTACCAGGGGATCTGGTCGATGCTCAACACTCAGGGAAAGGATGAGACGGATATACAGTCAGATGGTTACTGGTACCATCAGAACTGGAACTTTTCGCTTGCTGCTGAAGATGAGGACTGAGCACTTATGGGAGTGTCCCGGGTGCTGTGATGTCGGTTCTTAATTCAACATTTATAACAGGCCAGGATATGAATATAGTAACCTTTCTGAAAGCCAAGTTTATGTCAAATTTTTCCCCGCAAGCCTTTAGTGACAGAGGTCAGAGCTTGAGTCATCTGATAAATGAGTTTTTTTTCAATCATCTGATGTGTGTTGTTTTTTTAATTTCCATGATAAATGTCTTCATATAAATAAATTATAGATACATTTTTAGAAAATTCATCAGTGACATGTGTAATATGGTTATTTTTTTTAAGGAATTTTGTCCGGTAATGCCCCAGGATTTTGACTCCCCCTTCCCCCCCCCCCACTTTTTTTAAAAGCATTCACACACTGTGCCCCACATTTTACCTTAACACACACAGTCCCACTCCCTACCTTAATACCTTGTCCCAAGTTTTATCTAAACACATCTGTCGCTTTTCACAGAAGCAGAGGAAGGAAGGAAGCCGAGACACGGGGACACTTTGGACAATATATAAATCAAAAGTCGTAATCCAACAAATGCACTTGGACTTTAGAATACGAACTGAATCCATTCAGTGACTGAGCTCAAATGGTGAATAACTCATATCTTACAACTATTTCTCCATTAAAACTAATGTAAATAATTGTAATTCATTCCAGCCCTAAAAAAACTACCCTATTAAATATTTTTTTAAACTTTTTTCGAGGCAGGATCACCCACGCTAACTGGCAAGGCACTTGATCATGATGGTTATGATTGTTTTTTGTTTTTCACATAAGATTCAGTGACCACTACATGGAAAGGGAAGGTCTTCCATATGTTCAGCAAGATTGCATAAATGCTTAAGCACAGTGGTCAAACTCTATGTTGCAAAAGCGTAAGGTTATTGAGCTGCGATGTTCAATTCTTGACTGCACATTTTCTGAGATCATGTGTGGAGCTACGGAGTACATGCTTTATGTGAGTGGTGGCATAAGGAGGCCAGCCACTCAGCAGAAAGAAAATTAGTCACACGAGATCAAATCAGACACAATAAAGTTGATCCTATCATCTTAAATGACTCCTCCCCGTGTGGGTTTCTGGGCCCCATAAGAAGCATGTCCAAAAAGGCTGAATAATTTGGAGTTTTCTCAAAGTCTGAGTGCATCAGCTTGAGAGACAAGGAACCAACAGTCTGCATACAAATAAGCTAGACTTGTAAAATGGATGTACATGTATCACTCAAGTATGGAACAAGATTAAAGTCAAAAAGTAGATGAACAACTATTGAACCTTCCGCCGGAGTTTACAGCCAGTGACGGCCAAAAAGAAGAAACCACCCCTGAGAACCTAGAGACTGACAGGGATATCCCATCCTGCCTCAAAAACACTAGAACAGAGGTTCTCAATCAGCTAAAACCAGTGGGACTCCACTTTTTTCAGAAGTCTGCCATGGACCCCAGACTTTTTAACAACCACACTGATGAACTTATAGTTTATTAATTTTAGAATCGCAAAAAGGACTACACTCTCAAGTTGAGGGTATTTTTGTAAAAAATATCACTGAGCCCCTTAAATCTGTTTCCTGGCAATACTGCACTGTGTAGGGATGTTATCACAAGATAAAGATAACAAGCTACCACAATGAGTGGATTTGTATACGAATATATTAATGTTTATCACAGCAAGTCACTGTCCTGTTTATTCTCTGACCGATTTTGTGAGCATTCACATACAAATCCTAGACATCCAGACAGAGCAGTGGTTCTCAACCTTCCTAACGCCAAAACCCTTTAATACAGTTTCTCATTTTGTGGTGACCCCCACCATAAAATTATTTTTGTTGTTACTTCACAACTTCTGTGAATACGTGTTTTCCCGATGGTCTCAGGTGATCCCTGTGAAAGGGTCGTACAACCCCCAAAAGGGTCACCACCCATAGGTTGAGAACCGCTGAGATAGAGCCTTAGGATACAGAAGAATCACAATCAGTGTAGCTCCCGAATGTGTTAGAATGCTGGCAACAGAAGCTAGGTTACCTACCTTTTTCTTCTTCAGTTTTTTGGTGTGTATGTCCATGAGGGACTCTGAACGTTTAGATTTCTGAAACAAACGGCAGCCATTTGTACAAGAGTTGTAAAAACAACACTTGGAAAATAATGAAAGTAATTATTAGTAATGCATGTTTATATTTGTTTATATCTGCAAATGTGTATATCTGTTTAAAAATCTGAAACAAACGGCAGTGAAGTGTACACAAGTTTGTTAAACAACACTTAGAAACAAATAAAATTAATCATTTGCATTGCATGTTTATATGTTACAATAGACACAAAACCGCTAGATGATCAATAACAGTGGCAGCAAGTGAATAATGCAAAACGGCAGAAAGATCATTAAAGCCGGGAAGAGAATGGTGGCCAGGCAATCCGACTGACACTCCACTCAGAGGCATCCCACTGTACGCACTGAAGCAATGGAACTCTTCGTTGTCTGCTGAACATGGAGAGGTAGCACTTACGGGAATGCCCCAAAGTCCTGCCCTACTGGTTGTTAAGTCAATTCAACTCAAATAACAATGGAAACTGTTGGCAAAAAGAATCAGTCAAGTCAAGTGTGACTTTAGAAACTTACTCTTTTAGGGTACCTAATATGGAGATGAGATTTCTGTACCACAATTTCTGGGTACATATTATCACGCCAACATTTCTGCAAATTCAATTCAGTTTAATATTAGGAAAAACTACTTCCTAGAAAACCACTTCCTGGGAAGCTTAAGTTATAAGTGTGGTACCAAACTTGCTGTAATTACATTGGTAAGAGCTTAAAGGCCATAAATACTTAGGTGTGAAGAAGTTCAACAGAGAGACTATGTGACAAAATCATTTATAAGGTTTCTCTAGTAGACAAATATAAGACACCATGGCTACATAACTAAACATCTTACTTTACTTTACTTTTTCCTTCCACGTATGCCGCTAAGCGTTGTGGGGAGATGCAAGTTCCTGTCGTAAGCAAGGCGGGCAGCTTCTGATGTTCTGAGGCCATGCTTTTGGCAGGTTTCGGAGACCCCGTCAATCCACCGTTTCCTTGGTCTTCCTCTTGCCTTATATCCTGAGCTTCTTTGGTTGAAAATTTGTGATGTTATTTGATCATTTTTCATCCTGGTTAGATGTCCAAACCATTTCATTCTTTGATGTTCTATGTAGTCTAAACATGGTGTAGTTTTGACAGTGTTTCTAATGTCTATATTCTTTATCCTGTCTAGTCTGGTCTTATTCGCTGCTTTTCTTAGACATTTCATTTCACAGGCTTCTATTTTTCTTTCGTGGGTCTTGTTGATTGTCCATGTCTGGCACTGGTAGCAGAGTGTTGGAATGAAGATGGTGTTTATCAATTGTCTTTTGGTCTTCATGGTTATATCTGGATGTTTAAGCAGAGGTGATAGTTGGTATGTGACAGCATTTGCTTTCTGTATTCTTGTTTCTATCTCTCTGTCCATTCTTCCATCCTCTGTAAATATACTGCCCAAGTATTTGAACTCTTTGGTTTGCTTGATTTTGGCACTTCCAACACTTATATTCAGTGGCCTGTGTGTTCTGCTGATCTTCATAACTTCTGTTTTTTCTGTACTGATTCTCATATTATGTTGTAAACAGCTGTTGTTGAGAGTAGTCAGATGTTCCTGTAGATCATGTTCATTTTGATACAGTATGCTTTGATCATCAGCAAAAAGTAATTCGTTTATAGCATACACGTCTGGGTTTGCTTCTACAGTGATCTTATCCATGTATGTTATGAAAAGTAATGGTGACAGTACACATCCTTGTCTGACACCAGTTGTGACTTTGAACCATTCAGAAAGACCAGTAGATGTTCTTACTGCACTTTCACTTTTTTCATAGAGGGCTCTGATGTTGTCTAATAATTGACCCTGCACTCCGTAATCGTCAAGAATTCTCCACAGCACATCTCTGTCTACACGGTCGAATGCCTTCTCTTGATCTACAAAGACCACGTTCAGCTCTTTATCGTATTCGAGTGTCTTTTCACAGACTTGTCTTAGTGCAAATATGGCCTCCTTTCTAATTTTCGTAGCAATAAAAAATCCACTGCCGGCTTGCTAGGCCAGTCGCAGTTTAACATCCTAGGCTTTAAAAGAAGCTATTAACTCATGTAATTTAATTGTACATAAGAGCAAACGATTAAAAGACATTCAGAGCCTAAGACACCCGAAAAGCTCAAGAAAAATACACAAAAACAAGACACTGGGCTACAACCCAATATCAGTGAGACGATAAAAGAAGAAGCAGAGAAGATTTCTCCACTCATGAAAACCACTGGTGCTGTGTTATCCTAACGAGTATGGAGACATTTAAGGAAAGAGACAATTACTGAATACTGGATGTACTGTGTTGGATCTATATTTGTTCTGAGCATGCAAATGAAGAGTCACTGAGGTTAAGACAGTGAAGGGGCATAACCACAGTTGACTCAGACACCAGTCCCTGGTGTGACTGACCTAATACCAAATAACTGCAGCAATTCTCTCCAGTCAAAATCTAACAGAGGGTCACCCACACCACCACCCACACAACATCATCATCTTCATGTAGTCAAAAGTTCTTGCAGTCTAGTCCTCAATTTTGTTCCTTCACTGGCTAACCTTTAGATATCATGGAGGGAATCCAGACCACCACCCCTGGCCTGCAAGTTTCTGCAATTATGCTGTTTCGTTTTACAGCATAGGGTATTTGACTTCTGTCACTCAGGTATTGCCAACGTGCTTGGTAATGCCAGGTTTGATCCCAGCTGCAGGTCATCTGGCAGCATTGCTATCGACTAATTGTCTTGTCTTGTTTGTTGTGACTGACCATGTCTGACACTGGTAGCATAGAGTGGGAAGGAAGACGCTTTTGTATGAGATGCTCCTTTGTGCTGACTGGGATTGTCTTGTGTTGTAAGAGGGGGGGGTAGCTGTCCCGATATTTGGTTTGCTTTAATGCATCGGATGTTCATTTCTTCATATAATTTATCATCTTCAGTTAATGCCGTTCCCAAATATTTTAACTTAGATGCAAAACCCTCAATGCCCTTGCATTCTACTGTTATATTTAGTTTCCGCTAAAATGATCCTTTTTTTTAAAATAAGTACAAATAAAAAAAAATATGCTTAAGACTGCAGAAATAAATGTAAAAATAACAAAATTTGGGTGAATAATTAAACAATGCCAGACAGACCCCAAAAAAAAATCACACTGTGAAAATAAACAATGTTAATGAAACAGTCACAAAGCACATCAGCAAGACCAAAATGGCACCACACACAGTCACTAAGCCCAGTAGTAGGAGGCCTCACCAACTGCCTGTACATCCTAAAAGAGGGAGATTTTAGAAGGCAAAACTTACATTATATTCCTCGACTTGCTGATGCATCTGCTCATCATGAGCAGAGACTCCTTTGTCTTCTTCACGCCTGCGCTTCTTCCCCTTGCCATCCTGAAACAAGAGAAACAGAGACATCCTGAAACAACAGAAACAGACACATCCTGAAACAACAGAATAACAGCCTAAAACAACAGAAACAGACACATCCTGAAACAACAGAATAACAGCCTAAAACAACAGAAACAGACACATCCTCAAACAACAGAATAACAGCCTAAAACAACAGAAACAGACACATCCTCAAACAACAGAATAACAGCCTGAAACAAGAGAAACAGACACAGCCTGAAATAACAGAGAAACAGCCTGAAACAAGAGAAACAGACATATCCTGAAACAAGAGAAACAGGCACATTCTAACACAACAGAAACATCCTAAAACAAACGAAACAGACACACCCTAAAACAACAGAAACAGAGATATACTGAAACAACAGAAACAGACACATCCTGAAACAACAGAAACAGAGATATACTGAAACAACAGAAACAGAGATATACTAAAACAACAGAAACAGAGACATCCTGAAACAACAGAAACAGAGATATACTGAAACAACAGAAACAGAGACATCCTGAAACAACAGAAACAGAGATATACTGAAACAACAGAAACAGAGACATCCTGAAACAACAGAAACAGAGATATACTGAAACAACAGAAACAAACACATCCTGAAACAACAGAAACAGAGATATACTGAAACAACAGAAACAGACACATCCTGAAACAACAGAAACAGAGACATCCTGAAACAACAGAAACAGAGACATCCTGAAACAACAGAAACAGAGATATACTGAAACAACAGAAACAGAGATATACTAAAACAACAGAAACAGAGACATCCTGAAACAACAGAAACAGAGATATACTGAAACAACAGAAACAGAGACATCCTGAAACAACAGAAACAGAGATATACTGAAACAACAGAAACAGAGACATCCTGAAACAACAGAAACAGAGATATACTGAAACAACAGAAACAAACACATCCTGAAACAACAGAAACAGAGATATACTGAAACAACAGAAACAGACACATCCTGAAACAACAGAAACAGAGATATACTGAAACAAGGGAAACAGATATATACTGAAACAACAGAAACAGAGACATCCAGAAACAAGGGAAACAGACACATCCTGAAACAAGGGAAACAGAGATATACTGAAACAACAGAAACAGACACATCTTGAAACAACAGAAACAGAGACATCCTGAAACAACAGAAACAGAGATATACTGAAACAACAGAAACAGAGACATCCAGAAACAACAGAAACAGAGATATACTGAAACAACAGAAACAGAGAGGTCCTGAAACAACAGAAACAGAGATATACTGAAACAACAGAAACAGAGATATACTGAAACAACAGAAACAGACACATCCTGAAACAACAGAAACAGAGACATCCAGAAACAACAGAAACAGAGATATACTAAAACAACAGAAACAGAGACATCCTGAAACAACAGAAACAGAGATATACTGAAACAACAGAAACAGACACATCCTGAAACAACAGAAACAGAGATATACTGAAACAAGGGAAACAGAGATATACTGAAACAACAGAAACAGAGACATCCAGAAACAAGGGAAACAGACACATCCTGAAACAACAGAAACAGACATATCCTGAAACAACAGAAACAGATACAGTCTGAAACAAACACATCCTATAACAACAGAAACAGACACAGCCGGAAACAAGAGAAACAGGCAAGCTAGCTAACTTAAGAGAGATTAAGGCTTTTCACATTTGTGAGTTCCCTGTGTCGGTTTCCCTATTGCCCAATATGAATAAACAAAGGGTTATTCCAAAATCAACCTCAGACTGGCTGGTAAAAATAAACTGTTTGCCATAGCGATACCGTTCACTGCTTGCATCATTCAGTAGCCTTTTACTCACTAGACACCAACCTACAGTTATATTTGTATAGTAGTTAATGAACCACGAATGAAAAAAGATGGAAACTGTTTTTTCAAGCAGAAGACGAGAAAGGCAATAACAGTGTCAATGCTTATTCGTTCATGGTTTATAAACCAATTAACAAATGTGACTGCAAGTTGGTGTGTAGTGAGCAAAAAGTTCCTGAATGATGAAAGCAGTGAACGGTGTCTCTATGGCAAAGTTTTTTTTTTTTTAAACCAACCAATCAAAGCTTCATTTAGGAACAGCCCTTGTAAAATCATGAATTTTAAACTGTAAAATACAAACAGCCAGCCCTGTGAAAAGAATCAGGTCTGCTTGAGCCAGAAGCAACCCATATCCTCACATTCAATCCTTGTCCTTGCTGTTGGCACATTGTACAGACTAGTCCAAGTCTGTTTGAAATTATTTTTGTCAATGAACATGTGTATGAGCAGAAGCTGGTCAAGAGGTTAGGATGCTGCGCTCCCATGTGGGTGACCTAGGTTCAATCCCTGGAAAGGGTTAGAGATTTACTCAGTCGGAAGCAGAAGTAAAAATCCTAACGTGCACAGTTCGTGGCAGGGCACTAGTCATGTGGTCTTTACTCTTTCGCCCCGAGAAGATGAACACGACACATAACAGTGTCACTTTTCTGCCTTGTCTACAGTGACCTGTTTACGAGACGCATAGCTAGCACAATTTGCTGAGTTTGTGCCAGCGCAAACGTTTCTGAGGTCACGATATGAGTACATTAACTAACAACAGCACTCAGTAGGGGTTTCCTTCAAGTTAAATGCCTTTTTTTTTTAAACGCTCAGCCGACATCAGATTTGTTTGTAAGCCTCAGTGACAGAGGTCACACCATGAGTCACCCGATACAAGGTGTGTTGTTAGGTCCCAATGGATGTATTCCATTTAATGCTTCACCCTGTTTGTTTTATTGTTTACTCCTTTCAAATATCTTTATATATTTCAAAAAAATAATTTTCAAATGTAAACACATTTTAAAAAAATTATATTAGTGACCTGTAACAAAAAATAAAAACAAAACAGTTTTATTTTACTGATAATTTTTTCTTGAATTTTAACAGGGCCATGACTTTTTTTTTTAAAGAGTCCCAGGGCGAAAAGTCTGAATGACCCTAGCTCATAACCTGCATGACCTACACCCCTCCCCACCGCAAGTAGACAGTGAGACCTCTGTATGAAAAAGAAAGCAAATAAAAACTTAGCTACACACTGCTAATACTTCATCCATGTGGACAATACCTTTTCTTTATGTACATGTCCGGAGTGCAATGATTATGTCCCAACTAACTAACTAATACCTTTTCTTTATTGACATGTCCGGAGTGCAATGATCATGTCCTAACTAACTAACTAACCGACTAACTAACTAGCCAACTAACTAACTAGCCAACTAACTAACTAGCCAACTAACTAACTAGCCAACTAACTAACTAGCCAACTAACTAACTAATACCTTTTCTATATTGACATGTCCAGAGTGCAATGATCATGTCCCAACTAACTAACTAACTAACTAGCCAACTAACTAACTAGCCAACTAACTAACTAGCCAACTAACTAACTAGCAAACTAACTAACTAGCAAACTAACTAACTAATACCTTTTCTTTATTGACATTTCCGGAGTGCAATGATCATTTCTCAACTAACTAACTAGCCAACTAACTAACTAGCCAACTAACTAACTAGCAAACTAACTAACTAGCAAACTAACTAACTAATACCTTTTCTTTATTGGCATGTCCGGAGTGCAATGATCATGTCCTAACTAACTAACTAGCAAACTAACTAGCTAATACCTTTTCTTTATTGGCATGTCCGGAGTGCAATGATCATGTCCTAACTAACTAACTAGCCAACTAACTAACTAGCAAACTAACTAACTAGCAAACTAACTAACTAGCCAACTAACTAACTAGCCAACTAACTAACTAGCCAACTAACTAACTAATACCTTTTCTTTATTGACATGTCCGGAGTGCAATGATCATGTCCTAACTAACTAACTAGCCAACTAACTAACTATACAACTAGCTAGCTAGCCAACTAACTAACTAGCCAACTAACTAACTAGCCAACTAACTAACTAATACTAACTAATCATGTCCTTACTAACTAACTAGCCAACTAACTAACTAACTAACTAACCGGAGTGCAATACTAACTAACTAGCCAACTAACTAACTAGCCAACTAACTAACTAGCCAACTAACTAACTAGCCAACTAACTAACTAGCCAACTAACTAACTAGCCAACTAACTAACTAGCCAACTAACTAGCCAACTAACTAACTAGCCAACTAGCTAGCTAGCCAACTAACTAACTAGCCAACTAACTAACTAGCCAACTAACTAACTAGCCAACTAACTAACTAATACCTTTTCTATATTGACATGTCCAGAGTGCAATGATCATGTCCCAACTAACTAACTAACTAGCCAACTAACTAACTAGCCAACTAACTAGCTAATACCTTTTCTTTATTGACATGTCCGGAGTGCAATGATCATGTCCTAACTAACTAGCCAACTAACTAGCTAGCCAACTAACTACCTTTTCTTTCTTGACTGAAGGTGTATCCGTCCAGCTGCCCCTGTCTTTAGAATCCTCTGAATGGCTACTTCCCTTGGCAAAAGTGCGGCTTTGCAGTCCAAAGTTTTTACCCATCTCAGGCGGAAGCTCAGTCATCCACTCTTCTCTTTTACTGGGTCCTTCCTCTGCTTCTGCCTAAACATTAGACCCAACAAACAAAAAATACAATTTGAATAAACACAAATATAATAAACAGTGAGTATAATACAAACATTCACACTAGCCATTTCTAAATGTGTCTGTCTATAAAGGGTAACTGTGTTGATAATGCAGTGTCAGCTATTTTACTTGTGTACTGAGTAAAAAACAACAAATAAGATGGTTTGGCCACCTGACGAGAATGCACTGGTAACAACTGCCACAGAGAGCCGCGCTGAAGAAATATAATGAACACAGAGCAAGGGGAAGACCACACAAATATGGAGCGACACTATCAGGAGCAAAACTGCTGATAGAGACGTCTGGCGATCTCTCTGGCAAACCTCTACACCCCAAGGTAGAAGAGGAGCGACTAAGTAAGTAAGTAAGTAAGCACTATCAGGAGCAACCTAACAGAAATGAACACCAACTTGTAAAATGCATTGGAAAAAGCGCACAATCAATTTTCTCATCTCCCCCAACACCTCGCTAAATTAAATGGTGGAAGAAGAAGAAAAAAAAGAAACTGGGTTGCATGAGGAAATGTTCAAAACATCGTAGATCTATTATCAGGAAAAGATACAACCCACAAAAAAAAAACATGTGAATGTTGGCTGTGGCTAGAGAGCCTTTATCAGCACATTATATGCATAAAAAGTATATGTATATACAGTACCACACATACGAACAAGAAAAGACACAAATCACTTAACTGAAGTATCTCAGAGAAATCACATATCTGTCTGTCAAGTTGAATCTCTGGCATGTGTGTGACCACTGAAAATAAATACTAGCCAGAAAAAGCTAGATCTAGTCCAATGGCTCAATGTTTCTGTGTTTGTATCTTGAACTATGCATGTTTAATATCATTATCCTCCTGTTGTGCCATTACATGTCACATAGAGCTCATAGTCTAGTTCTCCATTCCGTAGCTCATAGGCTAGTTTAATTTTAACAACAAAACACAACAAAGCAATCTAATCACCTTGACTGTTAGTTTATCCTTCATACGCTTGGATCGTCTCTCAAATTCTTCTGCTGTGTGAACTGTGCTATCCCCAGCCTGGTTCATCTCAGACGGCATGGGTCCAATGCTCCGACCACCCTGAATGGAGGAACAGAACGTATACATCAAATTTAAATATCTAGGCAACAAAGATGACCTGCTGGAACATTCTCTCTATTCATTGCCACGGTAGTGAATGCCACAGGCTAGAGAAAATTATTTATTTAAAAAAATGAATGAAGAATATGACTGAGAAGCTTAACAAATGAAAGGCACAACACAGAAGCTCTTTCAGTTGTCATAATTTCCACATGTGTCGCTAAAGTCTGAACATAGGCAAAACCGCCAACTGGTCCTTAAAATATAGATCTAGCCCTATGTGCCCAATACGCCTGAAGGCCCGGAAAAGGGTCTGTTACTTTACTTAGATCTTATGCCTTCGGCTTGGAGACAGTCTTCATATAAAGATACTTGTGTGTACATCAGTGAGCATACAGATCCAACAACAAACACAGTAAACAATACACACATGTGTTGCTTCTTTGCCAGGACTAGAGTCGGTTCAACTGTTTACACAGGATAGTGATGGGCACTGTGTGTGCTGCTTGTTTTGGGTGAAGTTGGAACTGTGAATAACTATAAAAGACCAAAAATATTTCAAAATGTTTCAGGTAGTGATATGTACGACCCTCCCCCCCCCCCCCCCCCCCCCCCCCCCTTCCCTTTATAAAATTTAATTTTTTTTCAAATAGGATAAAAAGAGCAATCTCAAGTGATATCACAAAGACCTTGGAGAAAACATCCATATGAATCAAAGTGTCAAATAAAAAGCATAACATCCTGGACTTTTTGATTTACATTCAGTTTCAAAAATATTTTATTTATAATTAAAATGGGGAAAAAAATAGTATTACTAGAATACAAGTAAATAAGACCTTGCGTTTCTTGGAGGACACATCGACTGTGGTCCGACATTCACTCGCTACAACCATTCCTGTCAATACGAGGAATCACAGCAAAATATGTGAAACTAGGTCAACAATTTATATACAATATTTAGTGCAGGCCAGTTTGCCCGGCTCTCTAGCGAAGTTGGTTAAACCTGACTTTCGCGGCGGCCGGGTGACAAACTCCTTGTGGTCCGGGTTCACTCCCGGGGGTAGGCAGAAAAGCCACATTTCTCCCAGATTAACGGTACCTATAATGGAATCAAGGCCGAAGGGTTGCGATATCCATAGTACTGAGCCATAGGGTTTACAACTCATGGTTTCTGGATACGTTAAAAAAAAATATTTTAAAAAAAAAAAAGTGCAGGCCAGTTAACTCTTTCAGCCCCAAACAATGCACAGTGAGTGACTGGATTTCTCATATGCATCATTTAACATATTATTTTGCTTGTAACTTTTATGTTTAGTCGGTACATACTAAAACACCCAACAACACATTAGTCTCCCATAGGGGATATGTATTTGGGCCCTATGGGTCTAGTAAACCAATTATTTTGACGATTTCACAACTGACTCACTGGGATGACAATTATGAAATTCTGGGGTGGGAAAAGTAGTCTGTCAGTAACCTGCACGGAAAGGGTGTCAACCCCATCATACAAGACAGTAGATATACTCAATATTTTTCTGGCTTTTTTCATCTATCCAGATGATATTGTTATATTGTGCTATAAGGAAGGAGGTATGGGAATCATAACCTATAGTGATGGCAAGTGTGACTAGCAAGACCAACTCTTCCTCCTCTCTACAGCAGAAAGCCGGCGGCTGTTTTGTAGAGACTTTGTGTTGCCTATGCATTATGATCCCTCTCTCAGCTTGCCTTGTTTACACCAAAGGCAAGGTAACACCAATATGGATGGAAGAAATCACACTGCAAAAGCTGCCAGATCAGTGCTCTATCTGTCCACCTAGCATAGCTTCCTTCACATGCCTTCTCATAGTGCAATATAACACTATCGTATGGAAAGACGGAAAGGTGCCAATCAATCACATGGCAGCTTAGTCATAGGTGACCAAGACCTGACTGTCAGGCAACATGAATTGTATATACAGAGATTTCTCTTTTTACTTTCTACAACTTAGAAAGTATAGATACTATATTGACACACACAACATTTTCCAGTCAAAATGGACACTAGGCGGGCCACTGTTTTTAGAGCCTAGGTAAATTTTTTGCTTCTTGCGGGGCGGTGGCTGATGCATTTTTGTTCCAATTGTAGACGATATAGTTTCGCCGCCCAGCTTCTGAGTTGAATGCATGGTGTGACACTGTGAGCTCGGATTTCATTTGGAATGTTTTTGGAATGTTTTTTTCGACTGTGACCAATGTGGTGGTGTAAATTGTAGATTCAGAAAATGGTGCGATGCCTGTCATTGCAATTTTGGTGGTGCCCGTATGTGATTAAAATTGATCGCGTGGGCAACTGCCGATCTGTTGGTGACTTCTGCTACCATCAATGATGAACTGTATTTCTAATGTTGGACTGTTTGTGTTAGCACTTCGGATGGCTACCATATGCTTTAATGCGAGTGTATGCTAGATATGATGAGACAGCAGTCTGTCAATCTTTCCACATGGGAAATAAGGTTTGCAGCTATAATAGGTAAAATAGACTAAAGATGGTGAAAGAGTGGTAGCGATTAACTATCATCATTACTTAAGCATCTACACGTCAGTAAAGATCTCAAGTATTCACACATCAGTAGACTCAAGCATTCACACATTAGTAGGCTCATGCATACAAACATTAGTAGACTCAAGCATTCACACATTAGTAGGCTCAAGCATTCACACATTAGTAGGCTCAAGCATTTACACATTAGTAGGCTCAAGCATTCACACATTAGTAGACTTAAGCATTCACACATTAGTAGGCTCAAGCATTCACACATTAGAAGACTCAATCATTCACACATTAGTAGGCTCTAGCATTCACACATTAGTAGGCTCAAGCATTCACACATTAGTAGGCTCAAGCATTTACACATTAGTAGGCTCAAGCATTCACACATTAGTAGGCTCAAGCATTCACACATTAGTAGACTAAACATTCACACATTAGTAGGCTCAAGCATTCACACATTAGTAGGCTCAAGCATTCACACATTAGTAGGCTCAAGTATTCACACATTAGTAGGCTCAAGCATTCACACATTAGTAGGCTCAAGCATTCACACATTAGAAGACTCAATCATTCACACATTAGTAGGCTCATGCATTCACACATTAGTAGGCTCAATCATTCACACATTATTAGAGTCAAGATTTATACATTTGTACAGAACTCAAAACATCCATACAACAATGTGAAACTCAGGCATTCGCAGATGTGTACAGAACTCAAGCATCTGCATGTGTACACAATTTCAGCATCCGCACATGTGTACAAAATTCAAGCATCCACACACATGTACAGAACTCAAAACATTCACACATGTAAAGCAGAAAACTCAAGCATCTGCATGTGTATAAAATTCAAACATCCACATAATACATGTGTACAGAACTCAAGCATGTGCACATGGACATATGTGTATAAGTATTTTAATCTTTAATGTGTACAAAAAACATCAGCACTCAGGTATCCACACGTGTGTTCAGAACTCAAAATATCCGCACATGTGTACAGTATACGAGTCAAGCCTTCATATATCGGCTATCCTCCGAATAACGGTCCTAAATTATCAAGGCGGAAAATATACCCTAACAGGGCCTCAGTCACGTGTCAATTGCGCACTTCCGGGGACTATAACGCCACCGCCGAGAGTATCCCCCAAGTGGTGTGGATAATGAAGGAAGCTGCAGGAGATGCAGGAGATGCAGTAACTGCTGCTCGTGAGTCCCAGCCATGTAGTTCAGCCCCAATCCACGCCGCTCACACAGCGTGGAAGACACTCTCGGCGGTGGCGGAAGTTCGGAAGTGCGCAATTGACACGTGACTGAGGCCCTGTTAGGGTATATTTTCCACCTCGATAATTTAGGACCGTTATTCGGAGGATAGCCCATATATCAGTTCAGAACTTGAGCATTCATAAAAAGACATGATAAAAATCTCGACATATAACCATTAAACCAAAAGGAGAAAAATCACAACACCACATATGAGAATGTGCACCTATAAAATGCTTGAGAAAAACCTACCAACTTTGTTAAATAAAAGCGGCATACTTGACGGGTGGAGGTGTCAGAAATAAAATAAAAATATGTATAAACTTGGTGCTGTGTAACTGTGTAGTGGTGACCTGTTAAATGTGTTAAAAATTAAAAACTGCATTTCAATTTTGTGTACTAACTCAGTATATAAACTTTAAACTTAAATCATTGAAGCAGACAATAAATATAAATAAACACTGCAAAACGATGATCGTGAAAGTGAAATAATAAAAAATAGGCTCTCCTTTAAATAACAGTCGCTAGCTGAAAGGCGACGGCCGCTTAGTCGGAGTTCACTCCCTTGGCTGCAGTGCAAATACGGGCGGACAAGTCACTAATCAAAAAACAAAGTGAGGTCGACATGGCTGCTAGAGCTAGACCACGCGCTGCGACTCACACTAGCGACCGCGGCCTTGCGGCGCAAGACTATCGTAGACCACGCGCTGCGACTCACACTAGCGACCGCGTTCTTCCGACGCACGACTTAGTGACCGTAGATGTGAGACCTGTGAATCTGTATGTCCTAATGAGCGACAAGCTTCCGTCGTTTCCGTGATGTGTCACCCTAACCCTACCCCAAACCCTAACCCTACCCCAAACCCTAACCCTAAGCCCAAATCCTAACCCAAACCCTAGGATGACAGGTAACTATATCATTTGTTTCATTCCCTCTTTACCACTCCGTATTTTCACTGCAGCCAAGAGAGTGAACTCCGACTAAGCGACCGTCGCCTTCCAGCTAGCGACCGTTATTTAAAGGAGAGCCAAATAAAATAATATGTTTGATTGTTTGGTGCAACAGACTGTTGAACAGTTAACAGTTTTCGGTAATTTGCTACACCCGAGTGAACATTATATTCAATACGCAAACCCACTAAACTCCAAGTGATATCATATTGACAATTTCAATTTTAATTATAAAATTATCAATTAAATTGTTCAGTCCATCAGAAATTTAATTAGAAATTGAAATTTACTCAAAAAATGTCACTACTGAGTCTACGACTACTCACACTAACTTAACTACACTACTTTAAACTTACCTGGAGGAAGTGCCGGACCATATTGATCTTCACTTGCCATAACCAGTATAGATCTATATTTTATTTTAAACGTATTGGGTAATGCTTTTTTAGATTATAATAGCACAAGTAGCGTTGTGTTTTGCTACATATTTATGAAACGACAAAGGATAGATGGCACCGCGCCACCATCTTTGATTTACCTAGCTGCCGGATTTATGTTACAAGTGACGGGATTGGCTGAAACAAAAGGATAAGCCAATCATAGGTCAGCTACCACACTCGCAGGAGTAATTAGGTAGCCGAGTTCAGGTTTGGGGAGACGGAGTAAGATATGGGGGGAAAGGGGGGGGGGGGAGAGAAGAGAATAGGTAGCCGAGTTCAGGTTTGGGGAGACGGAGTAAGATATGGGGGGAGGGGGGGGGAAGAGAATAGGTAGCCGAGTACAGGTTTGGGGAGACGGAGTAAGATATGGGGGGAGGGGGGGGGGGAGAGAATAATAGTGGTAGCCGAGTACAGGTTTGGGGGACGGAGTAAGATATGGGGGAACAAAAAGGGGGGGGGGGGGATGAGGGAGAAGAGAATAGGTAGCCGAGTTCAGGTTTGGGGAGACGGAGTAAGATATGGGGGAACAAAAGGGGGTGGGGGGAGAGAAGAGAATAGGTAGCCGAGTTCAGGTTTGGGGAGACGGAGTAAAGATATGGGGGAACAAAAGGGGGGGAGAGAGAAGAGAATAGGGAAGCCGAGTTCAGGTTTTGGGGGAGACGGAGTAAGATATGGGGGAACAAAAAGGGGGGGGGAGAAGAGAATAGGGTAGCCGAGTTCAGGTTTGGGGAGACGGAGTAAGATATAGGGGGAAACAAAAAGGGGGGGGGGAGAAAGAGAATAAGTAGCCCGAGTTTAGGTTTGGGGAGACGGAGTAGTAAAGATATGGGGGAGGGGGGAGAAGAACGAGAATAGGTAGCCGAGTTTAGGTTTAGGGGAGACGGAGTAAGATATGGGGGAGAGGGGAGAGAAGAGAATAGGTAGCCGAGTTCAGGTTTGGGGAGACGGAGTAAGATATGGGGGAACAAAAAGGGGGTGGGAGAGAAGAGAATAGGTAGCCGAGTTCAGGTTTGGGGAGACGGAGTAAGATATAGGGGAAACAAAAAGGGGGTGGGGGAGAGAAGAGAATAGGTAGCCGAGTTTAGGTTTGGGGAGACGGAGTAAGATATGGGGGAACAAAAAGGGGGGGGGAGAGAAGAGAATAGGTAGCCGAGTTTAGGTTTGGGGAGACGGAGTAAGATATGGGGGAACAAAAGGAGGGGGGGAGAAGAGAATAGGTAGCCGAGTTCAGGTTTGGGGAGACGGAGGAAGATAGAGAGGGGGAGAATAGGTAGCCAAATTCAGGTTTGGGAGACGGAGAAAGATTGGGGGGGGGGGTGGGCATAGGTAGCCGAGATCAGGCTTTGGGAGGAGAGAGGGGATACCTTTTTCATTTTAAAGTCCATGCCATGTGGCGTTGGTAGTCATGTCTATCCACAACCTTTTGTCTTGTGTACTTTCAGTCAGTTCTGACGCAGATGATCTTCCATAGTCCATGCCATGTGGCGTTGGTAGTCATGTCTATCCACAACCTTTTGTCTCGAGTACTTTCAGTCAACTCTGACACAGATGATCCTCCATGCCATGATGTCAAACTGTCCAGCCTCTGTTCTCTCGAGTCCCTCTGCCTCTCCTCCCCACCAACTTTCCTACCGTCACGATGTACTCCAGTTTTTTTTTCCTTTCCATCGCATGACCAAAGAATGTAGATTGTCTCTTTCTGACATGGGCAGTCAATTCTCTTCGTGAGTCAGTTTCTTTCAAGTCATCTTCATTAATCTTTTTATATATTTAGGATATTCTCAAAATTCGTCTATAAAACCGCATCTCCGCAGCTTCCAAATAAGTTTTCACTAATTTACTATCTGTCCGTGATTCACTTCCGTATGTCAAAATATTATTAATATAGCTTTTAAGAATTATCTTTCTCGTCTCAATTGACAAAGAAAGAGGCACTCTTCTGAATACCGGTCCCAAATTATTCACTCTTAAAAAAATCTTATTCAGGGCCTCAAGAAGTCATTTATTTAGAACTATGGAATAGGAACACTGCGAACTATGCTTCGTGTTATTATATAATTTCATTTGAACCAAACTCTTGAGTCTGCCGGGTGATAATTCTTTTTCTTTTAACCCTCTTAAAATTGCGGTTGGCACGTTGTGCTGTGGTTTACAGCTAGGCTGCGATATCTGCGCCTTTCGTCCCAATACATCCGATTTCAGCACAGTCATAATTAGTCGCCTTTTACAACATGCCTTTTAGGTGGCAGTGGATCTTTTTTTTTTCCCCTCAAACATGTGGGTCTGGGACCCACAAGGGAAGAGAGGGTAATGTGAACAATGTAACTACTACTCCCCACTACGATTTAAGGCATCGGAAACTACTCCTCCCCACGGCTCTGAAACACTGGATCAAAAACTACTCCTCCCCACGACGCTTAGCTCAACGTCTAAACATTGCTATTCATCGAGCAAAAACGGCAGAAGTGATAGCTGATGATGATGGCCTTAATGTTTTACTACATAACCTCTTGAGGCTCTCAAATGGATGTTTTTCGCTGAGAATAATTTGGGACCGGTATTCGAAGAAAGATTGCATAAAATATTCTTCCTTTTATAAAATACTGCCTTTGAACTATTCGACATTTAACTCTGTTAATACATCTTCCATCTGATGTTATCAGGTTACCCAAGTACTAGGACATATCAACTTGCTTGAGGTTTGTCCCATTTACTTTGATGTTGCATTTTGGAGGGTCAGTTTTATTTGTAATTAACATTACTTCTGTTTTTCTGCTGTTCAAACTGAAACCCCTGTTCTCACTTTCCGTTACAATTATATCCATTATTTGTTGCAGTTGTGTTTCATTTTCAGTCTTTTTCTTCTTCTTCTTCTTCTTCGATCCTTCTGTCAGGAGGCCGGTAGCCTTTATGAAAGCTATCGTGCAATCCATATCCTCTCGTGTACCATACAGTTTTTACTATATAGTCAGCATATTGCAGATTGTTAACAATATGCTCACCAACCGCTACTCCTGGCATACTATGTATAGATCTAATTATTATTTCATTGTACAAATTAAAAAAAAAAAAAAGGTTGATAGTAAACATCCGTGTCTAACGCCTTGTTAGTTAGAGGGGAGATGAGTAGCGGTAATAAGACTTGAGAAGATGGAAGAATAATGGGGGGGTGGGGGGGCTGTGGTTGTGATCAGGCTTGAGGGGAGATAGGTAGTCGTGATGAGCATTCGGGAGATGGAGGGAAATGAGGGGGAGGGAAGATAAGCTGTCGGGATGAGGCTTGATGGGAGATGAGTAGTCGTGATGAGGGTTGGGGAGATGGAGGAAGGTGAGGAGGGAGGGGAAATGTGTAGTCGTAATCAGGCTTGTAGAAATGGAAGATTAGGGAGATAGGTAATCGTAATCAGGTTTGGGGAATAGGATAAAGAAAAGAGGGGAGATATTTATGTAGCAGTGATCATAATTGGATAGATGGGAGGAAGGTGAGGTGGGAGGGCAGATATGTAGTATTGATCAGGCTTGAGGTTGGAGGGAGAGAGTGGAGATATGTAGCAGTAATCAGGCTTGGGGTTGGAGGGAGAGAGTGGAGATATGTAGCCGTAATCAGGATTGGGGTTGGAGGGAGAGAGTGGAGATATGTAGCCGTAATCAGGATTGGGGTTGGAGGGAGAGAGTGGAGACATGTAGCCGTAATCAGGCTTGGGGTTGGAGGGAGAGAGTGGAGACATGTAGCCGTAATCAGGCTTGGGGTTGGAGGGAGAGAGTGGAGATATGTAGCCGTAATCAGGCTTAGGTTTGGAGGGAGAGTGGAGAAATGTAGCCGTAATCAGGCTTGGGGTTGGAGGGAGAGAGTGGAGATATGTAGCCGTAATCAGGCTTGGGGTTGGAGGGAGAGAGTGGAGACATGTAGCATTAATCAGGCTTGGGGTTGGAGGGAGAGAGTGGAGATATGTAGCCGTAATCAGGCTTGGGGTTGGAGAGAGAGAGTGGAGACATGTAGCCGTAATCAGGCTTGGGGTTGGAGGGAGAGAGTGGAGATATGTAGCCGTAATCAGGATTGGGGTTGGAGGGAGAGAGTGGAGACATGTAGCCGTAATCAGGCTTAGGGTTGAAGGGAGAGAGTGGAGATATGTAGCCGTAATCAGGATTGGGGTTGGGGGAGAGAGTGTAGATATGTAGCCGTAATCAGGATTGGGGTTGGAGGGAGAGAGTGGAGACATGTAGCCGTAATGAGCCTTGGGGTTGGAGGGAGAGATAGGAGATATGTAGCCGTAATCAGGCTTGGGGTTGGAGGGAGAGAGTGGAGACATGTAGCCGTAATCAGAATTGGGGTTGGAGGGAGAGAGTGGAGATATGTAGCCGTAATCAGGCTTGGGGTTGGAGGGAGAGAGTGGAGACATGTAGCATTAATCAGGCTTGGGGTTGGAGGGAGAGAGTGGAGACATGTAGCCGTAATCAGGATTGGGGTTGGAGAGAGAGAAAGTGGAGACATGTAGCCGTAATCAGGATTGGGGTTGGGGGAGAGAGTGGAGATATGTAGCCGTAATCAGGATTGGGGTTGGAGGGAGAGAGTGGAGACATTTAGCCGTAATCAGGATTGGGGTTGGAGGGAGAGAGTGGAGACATGTAGCCGTAATCAGGCTTGGGGTTGGAGGGAGAGATAGGAGATATGTAGCCGTAATCAGGCTTGGGGTTGGAGGGAGAGAGTGGAGACATGTAGCCGTAATCAGGATTGGGTTTGGAGGGAGAGAGTGGAGACATGTAGCCGTAATCAGGCTTAGGGTTGGAGGGAGAGAGTGGAGATATGTAGCCGTAATCAGGATTGGGGTTGGGGGAGAGAGTGGAGATATGTAGCCGTAATCAGGATTGGGGTTGGAGGGAGAGAGTGGAGACATGTAGCCGTAATCAGGATTGGGGTTGGAGGGAGAGAGTGGAGACATGTAGCCGTAATCAGGATTGGGGTTGGAGGGAGAGAGTGGAGATATGTAGCCGTAATCAGGCTTGGGGTTGGAGGGAGAGAGTGGAGATATGTAGCATTAATCAGGCTTGGGGTTGGAGGGAGAGAGTGGAGACATGTAGCCGTAATCAGGATTGGGGTTGGAGGGAGAGAGTGGAGACATGTAGCCGTAATCAGGATTGGGGTTGGAGAGAGAGAAAGTGGAGACATGTAGCCGTAATCAGGATTGGGGTTGGGTGAGAGAGTGGAGATATGTAGCCGTAATCAGGATTGGGGTTGGAGGGAGAGAGTGGAGACATGTAGCCGTAATCAGGATTGGGGTTGGAGGGAGAGAGTGGAGACATGTAGCCGTAATCAGGCTTGGGGTTGGAGGGAGAGATAGGAGATATGTAGCCGTAATCAGGCTTGGGGTTGGAGGGAGAGAGTGGAGACATGTAGTCGTAATCAGGATTGGGTTTTTAGGGAGAGAGTGGAGACATGTAGCCGTAATCAGGCTTAGGGTTGGAGGGAGAGAGTGGAGATATGTAGCCGTAATCAGGATTGGGGTTGGGGGAGAGAGTGGAGATATGTAGCCGTAATCAGGATTGGGGTTGGAGGGAGAGAGTGGAGACATGTAGCCGTAATCAGGCTTGGGGTTGGAGGGAGAGATAGGAGATATGTAGCCGTAATCAGGCTTGGGGTTGGATGGAGAGAGTGGAGACATGTAGCATTAATCAGGCTTGGGGTTGGAGGGAGAGAGTGGAGATATGTAGCCGTAATCAGGATTGGGGTTGGAGAGAGAGAGAGAGAGTGGAGACATGTAGCCGTAATCAGGATTGGGGTTGGAGGGAGAGAGTGGAGACATGTAGCCGTAATCAGGCTTAGGGTTGGAGGGAGAGAGTGGAGATATATAGCCGTAATCAGGATTGGGGTTGGGGGAGAGAGTGGAGATATGTAGCCGTAATCAGGATTGGGGTTGGAGGGAGAGAGTGGAGACATGTAGCCGTAATCAGGATTGGGGTTGGAGGGAGAGAGTGGAGACATGTAGCCGTAATCAGGCTTGGGGTTGGAGGGAGAGATAGGAGATATGTAGCCGTAATCAGGCTTGGGGTTGGAGGGAGAGAGTGGAGACATGTAGCCGTAATCAGGCTTGGGGTTGGAGAGAGAGAGTGGAGACATGTAGCCGTAATCAGGCTTGGGGTTGGAGGGAGAGAGTGGAGATATGTAGCCGTAATCAGGCTTGGGGTTGGAGGGAGAGAGTGGAGACATGAAGCCGTAATCAGGCTTGGTGTTGGAGGGAGAGAGTGGAGATATGTAGCCGTAATCAGGATTGGGGTTGGAGGGAGAGAGTGGAGATATGTAGCCGTAATCAGGCTTGGGGTTGGAGGGAGAGAGTGGAGACATGAAGCCGTAATCAGGCTTAGGGTTGGAGGGAGAGAGTGGAGAATTGTAGCCGTAATCAGGCTAGGGGTTGGAGGGAGAGAGTGGAGACATGTAGCCGTAATCAGGCTTGGGGTTGGAGAGAGAGAGAGTGGAGACATGTAGCCGTAATCAGGCTTGGGGTTGGAGGGAGAGAGTGGAGACATGCAGCCGTAATCAGGCTTGGGGTTGGAGAGAGAGAGAGTGGAGACATGTAGCCGTAATCAGGCTTGGGGTTGGAGGGAGAGAGTGGAGATATGTAGCCGTAATCAGGCTTGGGGTTGGAGGGAGAGAGTGGAGACATGTAGCATTAATCAGGCTTGGGGTTGGAGGGAGAGAGTGGAGATATGTAGCCATAATCAGGCTAGGGGTTGGAGGGAGAGAGTGGAGACATGTAGCCGTAATCAGGCTTGGGGTTGGAGAGAGAGAGAGTGGAGACATGTAGCCGTAATCAGGCTTGGGGTTGGAGGGAGAGAGTGGAGACATGTAGCCGTAATCAGGCTTGGGGTTGGAGAGAGAGAGAGAGTGGAGACATGTAGCCGTAATCAGGCTTGGGGTTGGAGGGAGAGAGTGGAGGCATGTAGCCGTAATCAGGCTTGGGGTTGGAGGGAGAGAGTGGAGATATGTAGCCGTAATCAGGCTTGGGGTTGGAGGGAGAGAGTGGAGATATGTAGCCGTAATCAGGCTTGAGGTTGGAGGGAGAGAGTGGAGATATGTAGTCGTAATCAGGCTTGCGGGGATGAATTGAGGAGAGGGGGAGCTAGATAGCCGAGCTCAGACTTGAGAAGTTTGGAAGGGGGAGGGGGGGGGGGGGGGGTGAATTCGTAATCAGTCTTAGGGTGAGGATGGTTAGGTAAGATTCATTGACACAATGATTCTATAAAGTTCGACGGCGACACATGCTGACAGTTTCCTATAAGCTGGTACACTGGTACTGGTGGCAGAGCATTAATGGTTTATAACCGTGTGCAATGATGCTGGTTCACATCTCCCGACTTTACCTTTACAAGTGGAAATTGCTAGAAATAAAAAACTGGCCAAAGAATCGAAGAAAGACAAGGCAAGTAAGAGCAAAATTCACGTAACTCTGTGCAAGGGTGGTACTGAGTCCGCTATTTAAAAAAAAAACAAAAAACACAACAGTTGAAACAAAAAATTACAAGAAAAATGAGAAGAAGAAACAGCATCAATGTGAAATCAATCATGTTGTAGTGGCCCAATATAACTGCTCTGTATGGCTGTATCCCTTGCGTGGCTATCTGCCGTTAGCGCTGCAGTATCAGGGGCAGGCTACTCACTGCCAAATACTGCCTCTATTATACCACTTTTGTGGTGTAGCTAGGTCTTTGAGCCAGAGGGTTTAAGGTCGCATGGCTTGTGCTGACACCATGGACTGTGCAGGTGAGGATTTATTTTTGAACACACACACACACAAAAAATACCCAGCCTTACCGAGGATTTGAACCCTGGTCTCCCGTTTGAGAGCCCTGTGTTCTAACCATTCGACCAGCCTCTCATCTAGGATACTCAATGTTTAGCCATGTGAATATCAAAAGCAAGGGGAGACTACAACATATTATATATATATATATATATATATATATATATATATAGAGAGAGAGAGAGAGAGAGAGAGAGAGAGAGAGAGAGAGAGAGAGAGAGAGAGAGAGAGAGAGAGAGAGAAACCAAACGGAAGCAGAAAAAGAATCTACATTTGGTACATCTAATGGAATATCTCTAACATGAACAACAAGCAGCAGTCAGAGTAGGTGGGGAAATATCGGACTGGTTTGAAATGCAGAAAGGAGAGAGACCAGACTGTATTCACTCTCCATTTGTGTTCAACATTTATGTTGAAAATATTATGAGAAATGCAATCAGGGATAAGGCTTGTGACAGTTTTGACCTAACTCACAATTGACGGCAAACCTAACACAGAATTCAGATTTACAGAAGACATGGTTCTCATGACCAACAGTGTATTTGCCATAGAAGAATTAATTCTGACAGTGAAAACGCATCGTGAAAAAGACAATTCTCAAAACTATTGTAAATCAGAGGCTAAAGTTCTTCCTGGAAAATAATACCTTGTATAGTATAACTCAATTTGCCTCTAGAAGAAAAAAAAATGTAGCACTGTGGATCAGATTATCAAATTAGAACTTGATGTCAAGTCAGGTTTCATGAAAGATGAATAAAATGTAGCCTTATTCCTGGATATTTTAAAGGCTTATGATGTGTCTTGGAGGGAGGGATGCATAATAAAATGAGAAGATGGAAATATCTGGGAAATTGCATAAATACATTGAAAACTTTCTTCAAGAGAGATTCTTTACAGTAAATATAAATAATAAATACTCACAACTTTATGAACAACAAAATGGCATTCCCCCAAGGTTCAGTTCGGTTCCCAACAATCTGTGTAGTATGGAACAGTGACCTCATTAAAGAGTTCTCAGATTTAAAGAATAATCTATCACAATATACTAACGGTGCCGCTGTTTGGAGAACAGGGAAAGATCTCCAAAGCACTGAGCTGCAGAATCAAGTTAACAAAGTTTCCAAGTGGATGAAAAGAAAAATGGAGTTTCAACCTAAATGTGACACACTTGGAATGATTGTTGGTAAAGGTAGAAAAATAAATGATAACCTCATAGATATCTAACTGACCGGACACAACATAAAAACAGTAAACAGTACTAAGTTTGTAAGCTTGACACTGGATCAACCCGTAAACTGGAAGAAACACACAGATCACTTGACCGCGACTTGTCGAGGACCACTACATATGCAGAGAAATCTCTGACTGCTATGTTCATCCATATCTTACCGCCATTATGCCATTGATGTGTTTGGAGAGGCTGGGTGTAAGACGGGCATGCGAACCATACCCAACTTGTGACCTTTTAAAACTACAATTTGTTTGTCTCATCTCTTGATGCTGTTTTCCCTTTTCCAGCACTTGCATCGTTGTCTACCTCTATTTTGGTTAATGTGGCTAAAAGAACACAGTCAGAGGAACAAAAAATACAATTGTAAACAATGTAGAAGTTGATTTCTATTTTTATTAGCCAGAATGCAAACAAACATTTTAGTGAAACTCTTCTGAAACATCATCAACTTTGAAAAATCAGAACAAAAAAGCAGCAATAAATATCTGTTTTTCAAAAGCTAATATTGGCCGAAAGAAAATTAATATATTCATGGCAATCGAAAAAAAAAAACCTGTTCCATATAAAACCACTGTAATTATTTGTCATAAATTTCACTGCTCGGAGAAAGGAACTTTAAAAAAAAAAATGCCATTTGGTCTGAACTGCAGACATTTATCTCTTTTTGCCTCGCACATTTCCCAATAAGTTTGCAAGTTTTCAGAAAGCATTCAAGTTTATTTCTACACATAACATGCCCCCCAAAAATATCAAAAAAGCCAAAAGTCAAGTCCCTTTTTTCCACACCTTCAGACGCTATGGGCATATAGGGCTAGACCTATTGGCACTCAATGGATGATGTGGTCAGCATCATGCTGGCCATCTCTACTTCCCATATTTTTAGCTTGTACCTTCTGTGTCAACTTGGTAGCCAATGTCATTTTTTTTAAAGTCAAGACTTTGTTCCGATTTGAAACCAAGGTCTTCAAATCTACAAATGAGCGTCTAGTGCCCCCCCCCCCCCCCCCCCTTTCCCAAACATTGACTGCCCTAATTTAATTTCTCTAGTCAAGGTACAGTTTTTAATCCATAAATTCAAGGACTGCGGCCTCTGTTTGTCTGTCTGTGCATGATATTCTTGGCGGGTTTTTTTTCTTCACAAACCAAATTTCCACTCCCCATGATGGCTCTTTGAAAATCACAAGTGAAATAGTAAAACAGAAAAGACAAAATACAAACAATAAGGAAATACATATGTTATGTAACAACTCTTTTACATTACATTTGTTTATCTCTTTGAGTCCCATCTTACATTAATAGGTTAGTGCCTAGAAGCCCAATGAATGCATGATGCGCCGATTTTACGTCTCTTTTGACTACCCCTTGGGCCTGTGATGCTAAACCCTCTGGGACTCAAAGAGTTGAGTCCCCTTAAACCAGCTATCAAATCACAATGTAAACTTGACATGGAGACTGACACAAATGTGGAACAGCCTGGTGCACGGAACAAACCAGGTCAAATGAAAGGCATTCAAATAAATGCTCAAGAAGCTCAGGCAGCAAACTTTACATAGGCCAAGAAAGGAAAATAATAATCAATGACACAAAAAACAAACAAAGGACATACAAAATTGTGCCACTACTACGTCAATACTGCCCATTCTAGCATAGAACAAACAATGTGTGTTCCCAACACTGTCTTTACTGCCTGCATGTACCACCTCTTTTAGGGTAATGTGGGACAAGTGGATCCAGGGCGACATGGCTTGTGCTGTCATCCGAACTGTGCAAGCTAAAACTTCTGTGTGTGCCTACCACAGAAATAAACAAATCCATTACCTTACCATAATTAAAAATGCCAGATTTCTGGTTGCACTGTTTGCAGCCAAGACTTGGCATTGGGCTAATGTTATCATGACCAAATGGCACTTTTGGGCGATACTGTCAGTGTGACACTGCCCCCCACGCTTCTAGACAAAAAAAAGTCTGGTACTCTTTGTGCTTGATGAGGTCACATGACCAGGTACAGATCTTTCACTGGCCACCATCTCTCTCACAAAACTCATGGTACCTACATGAGCTGGCAAGGTCACAGGGCTAGGTACAACTCTCAAGACATATCGATGGTATGGCCTTTAACAGACTTGGTCTAAACTTCAGAAACTGCCATGCCTCTATTGTGATGTAAACATACAGTGCTAATCTTGCATACCCTGCTTATTTCTGAGCTTGGAGAAGGGTAGGAAAGATCTGCTGCAGTCTCTGTGGAGTGTTGCTACTTCTATACCTGGTCAGGAAGGGGAAGTAGGGCATTCAGACTCCCAGAGCATTCCCCATCAACAAACAACTTGATATGCTCCATGTGGGTTCTGGCAGCCCATTTTGGGGGACAAAGAGCATACCCACTGTCTACTAACAAGAATGCCATAAAAGTAGACTTATTAGGGATGCTTTTTGTTCAAAGTCTGTATGTATCTACCTGAGAGGTGAGGAATCAACAGTCTGCATACCATAAGTCAGATCTGCAAAATGGGTGTGCTTGCAAAACTCATGATCCGGAAAAAGAACAAAAGCCAGAAATGGACAACCAACCAGAAATATTTGCTCAAGTTTACACCTGGTAAACACCAAGGAGGAGGAGGATCGGTCCATTCAGAATCTGCCAGGTCACAAAATAAAACTGGTTTTTAAGAGAGATCTGAACTTGTACACAGGCAGCTCCATTAAATTCTATACAGTGCGGCACTATTTTAGTGAGCAGCATCTAAATATGTTCGGAAGTGATTTGTTCAAGAGCTATTCATTTAGTCTTTAAGCTACATTTTCATAATATTTAAAGGTATATAAATATAAATCAGTCAGGAACATCAGCTTATGACCAGATATGTTAATTAAAACCTACAATTATATGGGAAAGATGCTGATGGGAAATCCTGCTGCAACAATCTTGGAAGGAGAAATCATTGGCAACCAATGTGTAAAATGATGTTTCAAACATTGCATTCCTTACTGATATGTGTCCCTAGAGCCAGACTTTGGCTCCCATGTTGACCCAGCCTTAAATGACAGCTATTGTGATGTTGACTCATCCACCAAGTGCCAGTAGCCCTATAAAACATAGGTCTAGCCCTATATGACTAAAAGCAAGGAAAGGGGTCCTTTTACTTTATTTTACTTACGTGTCCCTTCCATTATTTGGTGATGAAACTGACCAGCACACTACTGTAACCCAAAACCAGGGCAGCAGTGACATGTGACCTTGCCATTACTTGGTGACAGAACTGACCAGCACACTACTGCAACCCAAAATCAGGGCAGCAGTGACCAGTGACCTTGCCATTATTTGGTGACAGAACGGACCAGCACACTACTGCAACCCAAAATCAGGGCAGCAGTGACCAGTGACCTTGCCCTTACTTGGTGACAGAACGGACCAGCACATTATCACTGCCAAACAACAGGGCAGAATTGATGAGTGACCCTGGAAGTATACAGTAACAGAACTGACCAGTACAATACCACAGTAGCCCACCAACAGGGCAGCACTTACCAGTGAACCTGCAAACTATATGGTGCCAGAACTGACCATACCTTATTACAGCAGCCCACCAACAGGGCAGCACTGACACATATGATACTGACAGTGAAATAACCCCGATTATAAAGACTCTCACTGGTAACAACAAAGTACTAGTAGTTAATTTATCCTCTTCTCACTCAACAAATGCTTCACTACTACAGCCACTCACCCATGCTCAAACATGCTTTCTTAATAACTGCACCATTCTGCTTATACTGTGCATACATTTAGTTCAACGGTTAAGAAACATTACACGAATATCATATCGACATAACAATTGCCAAGGGGAAAATATGTAACATCATCTTAATCCACATCAGAAAATGTGTTTACTAGTTCTAGTAACAAACATGGTGTATGTTTGTGACCAATAAACATATAAACAAAAAAGCAATAGTCATAACAACAAACATACAGTGGTATCTCGATATACATTCTTTATCTGTTCCAGATCATCATGGGCTTATACCAAACAGGACGTATATTAAACAAATTTTTCCATAAGAAATAAAGGGAGAATGATTCATTTGTTCCCAAGACAAAAACCCTATTCTTATTGGCATATTAAACATTGAAGGGGTTGTATAAAAACATTTAAACACTGCTAAATACCAAAATAGATAAATATGAAAGCAGCTGGAAGAAATAAAAACTTCACATGTCGAGTGCCGACTAGTATGGTACTGTGGAGAGAGGACGAGAAGGAAAAGATGTGATTGTCTGGAAGGAGAGTCCCCTCCCAATAAAAGTTCAGGAATCTGGTGATTTTTCATTTACTGTCTCTTTTCCCTGCCTGGACGTGGCTGAGCCTCACAAGTTCTAGCGCGCAAATCATATTTAGAAGGGAAAAAAAGCCGTATACCAAGCAAATTTGTTGGCGTCTAAGCAGGACGTATACCGGGGTACCATTGTATATACAAACATAACAGTGGTGAACTAACATACTAATTTATGAACAAACAGAACATTTGTGTGAACAAACAAACAACAAAAGATCAAACAGCTCAAAAAAGAAAAAAGAAAACATTTTAATGCATCAACAGCAAACTGAAATCTTAAAATGGAATAAGCAATAATAAAATTAGCGTGCATGCATGGTCCTATTTACATATAGGTAGTGATTCTGCAAACAAGTTTCCCAAGTCTGTTACACCACAATATACAAACAGCATCATATGTGTATAAACAGCACTCGCTGTAGCAAAGGCAGTGTCAGCTGTTTGAAGACAGCTTTAACTGTACCCAGACATCTCAGCTGTTTACAGCATCAGGTGTAGCCAAACACAGATGTTTAGAAAGAATCAGCTACATCACAACAGCTGTAACTGTCCCCAGACACATCAGCTGTTTACAGCATCAGGTGTAGCCAAACACAGCTGTTAGAAAGAATCAGCTACATCACAACAGCTGTAACTGTCCCCAGACACATCAGCTGTTAACAGATAGCATCAGGCGTAGTCACACACATCAGCTGTTTATTAAAAGTATTAGCTGCTTCAAGACAGCATCAGGTGTTCATAAACAGTTACAGATGTTTCAAGACATCTTGTACTTTCACCAGACACATCAGCTGTTTACAGACAGCACTAAGGTCACAAACTGGTTATGACCTTGAAGCAACACTCTATGCTGTATCTATCAATCAACTGGGTCCTCAGCCTTGCAATAATCGCTATGTCCCTGGCAGATGTGAAGTTCTAGTTCCGGTCTTATACAATCTGCTGGTTTCTAATACTGAAGCAGAGAAGGAGAGCTCTGCAACAGTCATGTGGAGATGCTATTTTCAGTCAGGGGAAAAGGTCTTTAAAAAACAAAAAGGGTTAATTTCACCCCCAACAGATCCAGATCTCACATAGGACTCAGACAATGTCAACGCTGAAGCATCAGACTTGGGAGTTGAAACTCAAGGCTGTCCAGACGATTTAAGTTATTAATCAACCAGGAAACAGACCAAGCGAAAGCCAAGAACAAAACAATTAAAGAATCCACTGGAATAAATGTGCATCTGTTCGGCAGCGCATACCATAAAAACCTGGCAAGATGAACTAAAATGCCTCAACTCTGCAGTAACACACTGACTGGATTACCACAAAATATACCATGTAATAAATTGTGCAGCACACTGTTTGTGCCCCCTCCTTTTTGTAAACAGATTTTGTATAAGTTTTCAAAATGAACAATTGTCTGATGTATCGAACATCTATCGTTTTCATGCGCAGTAACTGCTAAATGACACCAGATCACTGATCAGTTGTGTGAGGGGGAATAAGGAGGAAATATATTTGGTAATTAAACATAATAATGTAAAATAATGTCTTTTAAAGAAAAAACAAAAGCAATAAAAACGTAAAAATATGTGCCTAACCAAAAAATTAAAACTGAAGTGGCTCATGTAAACCGCAAAGTCAAAAGAGATTACATAAATGAGAAAGCCACCTATTTACTTCACAACTCAATGTGGCTGTTTTGAACACAGCAACTCTCCTACTCAAATAATAATGAACGATCTTGGATGTTTTAACATTTTAATCTAAGTGTTACACTGAAACTACATCTTTTCCACACATTTATTTCGTTTCTTTTTTGGGCAGTCAATTTCAGGTTATGACTGCTATTAGTGACTTGTACCTGACTGCTTTAGACCAGCTGGCAACTGAAAATGCCCAGGCATGTTAAGCTCCAGATCAATGAGTGACATCTAGGGCTTGTAGAATGGAATCATACATTCTACTGAATGTGGACTTGTATCATAGATTATCAACCAACTATGTGAAGTTTGCTAAATCTATGTCTTTTAAAGCAGCCCATGGTATGCTATGAGCTAGTCTCTGATACCAAATATCCATCCGAAAAAATTGAAAAACATTCAGACTGATAAAATTTTGAAGAAAAAACATAAAAATGTTTATCTTGTTCAACCATAAACTTCTGTTTAAAACTGCAATCTTTATATGGTGATCCTTCATGATGATAGTGTTTTCACTGCCACTGGGTAATTGTGCATGCTGAATATCCTTTACACAGCAATTCTGCGTAATATAATGCTTTCTGATGTCAAACTGGGTGCTCCTCTTCCAAGTCCAGCGAGGCTGTGTGTGGAGGCAACACCGTCAATCATTTAACATAACATGGTTTCATTGACAGAAAGGACTAGTCCCTACCAAGATACATTTGGCAGGGCATGCCTGCCTCAAAACTCCTGCAAATAAGATCAAACCAACAAATGGAAAATAAGGCCAGATCTCCTCTGCAAGCACTCATGTATGCTTATTAATACACATGATTAATATTTACAAATTATAATCTCACATCTTGCCAAGGTGTAGAATTGGCTCAGTGTGGCTGAAAACAGATTCAAGGTGTTCAAAACCTTTTAGAGGTGACAAAAAATGTGCAGCAATGTTGGTCTATTTCCTACTTTATCATCACCTATTTTGATGTGCTTCATTCTCTTTGCACCATTCCCTTTACACCATCTACTTCCTTCATTTGCTCTGTTCTCCCCACGCACCATGTCTATTCCACAAAGTTTTCTCAAGGTTCAACATTTTGAAAGTGCAGGTGCTCATGGGCCGGAGCACAAGCAAAGAAACTCCCAGGGCCAGATTTGACACGCAGGCCACCAGTTGAATCACCCTGCCCTACACCGTCTACCTCCCTAATTCGCTCCATTCTCTTCACCACATCCCCCTCTCTATTAACCTGTTTTCCTTCCCTCTACACCCCTCCCCTTCCTGATCTGGCTGTGCTCAGGTTACAGCACAAGCCCCTATGTAACAAAACTGTTACAATGCAAAGATCATGAACCAAGCACAGCTTCCTTGGTTGTATTACAACAACACTGAGAATTCAACATAAAACAGTACACACACAAAAACTCAAATAGGCACTGAGATATATAGGTCTCCGGCATGATGAGAGGATGCCAGCAGCACTAGAATAACATGGGAGATAAGTGCAATTATTCATGTGGAGATTTAAAAAAAATTTTAAAAATCAGCAATGGAGATAAGCAAACATATATTTCTGAGACAACAAAATGAATGCATCTGTTCTGCGAATTTATTCTTTTCTCGACTGCAAGAGTAGTTAATTGAACAGCGCAGAAACTAAATTAACAGAAACATAAAAGGGCCTAGATCTTCCTTAACCAAAACTTCATTTTATTTCAAATCTCAATCAAAATACAAACGAATCTGAAAATATGACAGCAATCCCAAAAAATAAAGTTCACTGATAAATTAAGTTCTATCCTTTGTTAGCAGTGCTGGTATAACATCGAACTTTGCTTTTGTTTTATTTTGAATGGCACAATGAGCCACACATATATACAAACAGGAACTTCTCAAACACTAAAAAAAAAAAATGGAGTACTGGAATAAAAATACCTTAATGTAAAACTTTTCAATAAACAACAAAAAACTCAAGGAAAAATGAGAATTTGTGAGGAGAAACATTTCTGTACTAAGTACTTCTACAATGCAAAAAACACTGTTTCTATCCTCGTTCTGTGTGGCCCCATTACACAGATTCATAACCGGCCTTGCGAGATCTTCTGCGTCCGATGAGGTAAGCAATCAGCACAATGACCACCAGGCCGGCCAGGGCAGCTCCCACGGCAATAGGGACAACACTGCTGGTCTGCTCATCATTCGAGCACTCGGTGACTGAAAGAGATATACGTGTGTCCCAGCATCAATGGCGTGCATCTGGTTTATGTGTAAAATGTAATGACCACTAAAACAAGACTTATTAAACCTCTGTAGAATATTACAAGCATAAGTCTTCTTCTTCTTCTTTTTTGTTTGCCCTATAAAAAAAAAAAGGGTAGCTGATACAGTTTTGTGGTTTACAGCTAGGCTTAATATCTGCACCTTTCTGGTCTGACACAGCCAATTTCAGCAAATCCTTAATTAGACAGCTTTTATGACACCCTTGTTAAGGAGATCACTGGGTATCATTGCCGGAGCTAGAGTGTTCATGCTTTGTACAACGTCACTGGCAAGCCTGTTTTGGAGAGTGACCAAGCCATACTGGACCAGACCCGGTGCAATGAAGCAGTTCCTCTTGTCTGTAACTTTAACTTGATCAAGATGAACACAATTTCTATCCCAGCTAGGATGTTTATTATTAGTCCCCCGTAAGCTATATATATATCAAAAAAATTTCAAACATTAACTCCATTTCTGGTCTCTTGGAACTCGTGCCAAAAGGGGGTTTTAATATATATTGCATAATTTACTGCTGGGGATATTCTGCTGCATTATTTTGGACTCTACAACATGACATCGTTGCCATCAAGCCAACACCACCATATCATTCCCATCAAGCCAACACCACCATATCATTGCGATCAAGCCAACATCACCATATCATTGCCATGAAGCCAACACCACCATATCATTGCCATGAAGCCAACACCACCATATCATTGCGATCAAGCCAACATCACCATATCATTGCCATGAAGCCAACACCACCATATCATTGCCATCAAGCCAACATCACCATATCGTTGACATCAAGCCAATATCGTAGACCAATTAGGTGTGTTTCCATTGAGGTCTTGCATCTGCCATAGTGTTGCCATCATCAACCAACAGTCTGCATACAAAAGCCAACAGATATCATTGCCATGAAACGGATCATTGCACATGAAAACATTACCATATTCAAGTTCTGGCAATCAACACCACCTAAAAATCCAGAACACCACCATGTGTTGCCATGAAGCCAACCACCCGGACTTTCATTGCCAGACTTTACAGCCTGTGAGCCAACACCACCATAGTGTTGCCATGAAGCCAACACCACCATAGTGTTGCCATGAAGCCAACACCACCATATCATTGCCATCAAGCCAATATCACAATATCGTAGACCATAGGTGTGTTTCCTTTGAGGTCGTGCATCTGCATCCAACTATGTAAGTCTTAGATTAAGCACATGATCCTTCTGTTTACAAAGCCTGGACAGGAACTCCTGCACGCATAAAACAAAACAAAAAAGACTGCAGAGACAGCTGACTTACTTTCACCAGTGGAAAATGTAATGTCTCCTTTGTCATTGAACGCTTTGTACTTGAAGCCTTCAGTTATCAGCGTCACCTACAACAGGACAGGGAGAACCAGTAAACTGTGAGTCTATGAATTCACTATTTCTTCCTTGACTTAAATTGTGTGTCAATTTCTACTTTGGGAGGTGTTCTATCTTGAGATATCTGGATACACTTCAGCCCTGTTTAGTTTTTGTTGCCGCCTATCCTGAGATGTATGGATACACTACAACCCTGTTTAGTTTTTGTTGTCATCTATCCTTGGATGTCTGGATACACTTCAGCCCTGTTTAGTTTTTGTTGTCATCTATCCTGGGATGTATGGATACACTACAACCCTGTTTAGTTTTTGTTGTCATCTATCCTGGGATGTATGGATACACTACAACTCTGTTTAGTTTTTTGCTGTATATCCTGGGATGAATGGATACACTACAACCCTGTTCAGTTTTTGTTGCTGTCTATCCTGGGATGTATGGATACACTACAACCCTGTTTAGTTTTAGTTGCCGTCTATCTGGGGATGTATGGATACACTTCAACCCTGTTTAGTTTTTGTTGTCATCTATCCTGGGATGTATGGATACACTACAACCCTGTTTAGTTTTTGTTGTCATCTATCCTGGGATGTATGGATACACTACAACTCTGTTTAGTTTTTTGCTGTATATCCTGGGATGAATGGATACACTACAACCCTGTTCAGTTTTTGTTGCTGTCTATCCTGGGATGTATGGATACACTTCAACCCTGTTTAGTTTTCATTGCCGTCTATCCTGGGATGTATGGATACACTACAACTCTGTTTAGTTTTTGTTGCTGTCTATCCTGGGATGTATGGATACACTACAACCCTGTTCAGTTTTTGTTGCTGTCTATCCTGGGATGTATGGATACACTACAACTCTGTTCAGTTTTTGTTGCTGCCTATCCTGGGATGTATGGATACACTACAACCCTGTTTACAACCCTGTGTTCAGTGTTGTTTGTTGATGTATAGGAAACACATGCTCTATTTCAATTTCCTGAGCTTTATGGATATATTACAGTCCTGTTCAGTTTTGTTAGCGGTCTATCCTGATTGTATAAGAAACACATGCTCTATTTCAATTTCTTGTCTCTTCTAGCTGTCAGTGTTCATGTGCTGACAAATTCCACTTCCTGTTGTCAGCATTAGAGCTTTTTGTCTCACTGAAGGTAGCTGTCAGCTTGGAGATGCAGAGGTAAACACTGTCGCAAGGTTTACAAGTCAGCACCCCGCATTCTACTCTGGAATGAAGTATCCTATGATCATGTTTATGCTGTTCTTTTGTATTCTGGTACAGTCTAGTGTGCTTTGCCTTCTTATTTCTTGGAATGTAGAGGTACCCTGAGGTCTAGTTCTTTTTTGCCTTCTACCTCAGTGTTGAGTTTCTTGTGATCTGGTCTGTTAAAAACACTGTCTTCACATGCAAGATGGAAATATCATGCAGTGTGCGCAGACGCTTCCTGGTGATTTAGTTTGTTTTCCCACATCTAAAACGGTTGCAGTGTAGATATTTGTTGTGGTTATTGGGTCCACTATTCGCTCTGAAGCGAATCTTTCTACCCTGGTGTGTAGATTTCTGTGTGGTTTATCCTATTGCTCTGTCTTCTACCCTGGTGTGTAGCCTTCTTATTTGTGTGTGGTCTAATTTTCTCTTCTATCTTCTACCCCTGTGTTAGTTTGTTTTATCTTCTAACTTCAGTGTAGATTTTGTTGTGGTTTAATTTGCTCTGTCTTCTACCCTGGTGTGTAGATTTGTGTGTGGTCTAATTTTCTCTGTCTTCTACCCTGGTGTGTAGATTTTGTTGTGGTTTAATTATCTCTGTCTTCTACCCCGGTGTGTAAATTTGTGTGTGGTCTAATTTTCTCTGTCTTCTACCCCGGTGTGAGGATTTGTGTGAGGTCTAATTTGCTCCGACTTCTACCCCTGTGTGTAGATTTATGTGTGGTCTAATCTGTTCTGTCTTCTACCCCGAAGTGTAGATTTGCTTGTGGTTTTAATTTGTTCTGTATTTTAACCTGGAGTTTAGAGCTATCTGCAGTCTAGTTCAGAGTATACATTTTTAATACAGCAGGCAGACATACCTTATAGAGTTGACTTTTAAACATACAAAGATGTAACTCACTTTAATTTATTTTCTTTACCTTTGTCTTGTTCTTCTACCATTTAACAAGCAACAAGACTCTAATTACCATCTCTTCATCTTCTCCAACATTTCCTGTATGGGTCATTTCTAGAGGGATAAAAGTTTCTGCTTCTTGCTTTTCTGGTTGCCGTGAATACAGCCATATCGTGCTGTCGATACAGTTTCAACAATGTTATCTTCCATCTTGTGCTTGACCTATCTTGTGCTCTACGCCCTTCGTACACGCCTTGTACGCTATGGCACCACAAGGCACTCCCTCCAAGTAAGCAAACAATCTGATTTGCTGTCTTTGTATGTAATCCAGAAATGGGTCTGTGCTGGCTTGTTCTTTCATGACCTCATTTCTGATTTTATCACAGTTACCCGTTCAGACAACAAATTCCTTCTGGTTGTGTCCCATGGTCGCTGAACAAGAAAGCAGTCAGTAACTTTTACATATACGATGGTAGTTTTCAGTGTGTAAACAAGCCGTCCACTTGGCTTGACTACAGATCACTGCCACCGGTACAAGAGGTGGACACTCTGGATGTCAAATTTCAAGCAATGTTGCTAAAGATTAGTTTCTGTCGCAGCAAGAATTTACTACTTGTTTGAATTTGTCATTCGAAGTTGTGATTGTTCTTTTATTCCACTGATAAAAAGAGTTGAGCTGAAACATTTGGTTATCACTGTACCCATTGAATTTCGGTACATAGGGAAAATAAACATACCTGTGCCATTATAAACATAACTGTGGTAATGCTCACACATGTTCTGATATAAACAAAAATGGTTTTCATTTTTTTTTTAAATGTTAATTTTTCCTGTTAATGGAAACTTCTAGGACCCCTGTATCTGTTTAAGTCTTTCAATTCCCCTTCGTTCAGTCATGTTCTGTGTTGTGTTCCACATGTTCTGTGTTCCACATGTTCTGTGTTGTGTTTCACATATTCTGTTCCACATGTTCTGTGTTGTGTTTCACATGTTCTGTGTTGTGTTCCACGTGTTCTGTGTTGTGTTCCACATGTTTTGTGTTGTGTTTCAGTCTCTAGCAATGCCGGTCGGTTCTCCTTTCTTACCTCATCTATGGCTAGACTTGTCCTGGCATGGCAGGTGTAATAGCCACTGGTAGATGCCTCCAAATAGTCAGGTTTGCTGAAGCGAACAGTGGCAGTGGTATCTGAAAAGAAAGAAAATAAGTGTACTTAAATATATAAACACCAAACAGGTTTGGGGGGGGGGGGGGGGATTTATGAAAGAATAAAACTAGTCAGCTTCCCAATGCATGACAAACAGCCAAATGAATGTTGCAGCTAAAAAAAGCCCTCATCAGTTTACAGAAACATGGACAATGATATAACTACACATAGAAATACACAAAAAATAACTTATCAGGCTATCAAGGAGCCACTCCACAGCTGAACAGTCCCCACACAAAATACCCATCACTGTAATTGTTAAGCTCAAAGACAAAATCCAACAGCTTGCACATTGTATAAGAGGCAGCCATTAGAGGTACCAGCACCAACAGTCTGTCACTAGAACTGCTACTCCTTGTTGATGAAAGCAGCAGTCAGAATTAGCAGGTGCATACACAACACATGTTAGAAAAACGTCGTTATAATTCTCATAAAGTCTATCCTGAGAAATAAGATGAAGTGAAAAAGCAGAAAAAACTGAAAGTATCGACCAATTTATATAACAATTTTGTGTTCAAACCTATGGTCATAAAGTAGCAAGCTAGCCACAGCGATTTGTTGCTGCAATTTTTCACCGTTGATATGTCAACGCATAAAGGGAAGTAATCAATAAACACAAAAGAAGCATGAAAATTAACTGCATTCATCCCCTTTAGTAAATAAAAATCATTAATTTAGTAGAATCATACAAAAACAGGCCAGACATTCAATTGAACAGTTGATTGTTGAGTCTTTTCTTTGTAGGAAAAAAAAAAGCCAACTTTTAAAAAGAAACTTACTAGGATTAGTTGAATTCGGCAGATGCTCATCATGGACATACGTAATCGTAATATTGGAGACGTAGTACTTGTTTCCGCCCTTCGACTGGAAGATGTACTCTATGCTCCAGTTGTCAAAGAATTTGAAGGTTAAAGATTCGTTGGATTCAGAGGAGCAGTTTGTCTCACTAGCAGGTACTTTAGGCACATCAACTGTGACGGTCTTTGACTGATTCTTCTATTTAAGAGAAAAAACACACATCATTTTACCATTAATGCAGGAATACTCTTATACAATACTGAGTGCTTGGAAATGGAAATAAAAATAATAATTAAAAACTAGACTTATCCAAAAAAATGTCTAACGAGAATCCTGCAAATTTTCCTGGCCAGACAAAATCCCAAATGAAGAAATGAAAAGGAAAACAAAATGTTCATCACCGGCAAACATTTTTAAAAGTAAGAAGAGCTCCACATTTTGTAGAATGCCGCGTAATACTTTCACTCTAAAGTTTTAATGGCAGAAGATAAAATGAGAGTGGAAGACCTAAGAAAATCTGGAGAAAGACAACACAAAGGAAAATGAAGGAATATAAAATGACATGGGATACTGCTGGCAGAGAAGCAACAGACTGGCAGCAATGAAGATGATCAGCCTCATGTATCAACAATGACAGGAAGAGGGAATACAAATAGATCAATGCAGCATATTCAAGCATATTTTCGTTGTCAGATAAATGCTGCAAAAAGAGATGCCATCTGGCCTGTTAGGGCCACAATGAGGATAAAGCAGCAAGTCAGAGAAGGAGATATGGACTGCAAGTAGCTTCCATAGAGGTTGCCGGACTCCTGATATAACTTTCCATTACCAGAAATCAAAACACTTTTCAAAGGTAAATACTAAATTCAAGGAATTGTGGAGAGAACAAACCCCTAGTAAACATCCACAGCTCCCATGAGCAGACTCAACAGAAAGCAACATACAACAAATTTTCTGTCTACGGACAGGACACTGCAGGCTCAACTACCACATGCATAAATAAAGATTGTACAGCCCCTACAATGTGCCTGTCAAACAGGAATAGAAACACCTGAGCACATTCTGCAGACCTGCCCACTCTACCTACAACTTCGACAAGACGTTTTTCAGATGTTTTTAAATCTCTAAGCAGCAGATTTTGCATTAGCTGAAAACTGTAATTCTGCGACACAGATCTAACAAAAACTCATTTGTGCTTGTTTCGTGTTTGGTTAGAATACTGCTGACAAGGTAGACGTGTGGTGGAAAGAAACAGATTCTATCGTCAACACAAAACATAAACAGAGTACTGACTAAAATATCATAAAATAACATTTGACAGGAGCCTGTTGTTCAAGTATCACGTGGAAGAGGCAGTATTAGGGATAAGGAAAGGTATCAATGCGATGAATATGATGGCATCAGTGGACATGGAATAGAGAATGCTCTACAACTCTATCCGCAACCGATTATCTCAGTGACTGAGCTTGCATAATCTAACAGCCAAACAAAGAAGCTGAAACACAGGCCAAATGTAGCTATGCGAGTCATTTTAGATCTACATGGCACATGCTAATCATGTGCAAGCTGCACATACTGGCAATGCCATCCATATAAGAAGGGTACAAGATGTTACAGGAAAAAATGTAACCCTAAAGTTGCAATATACAGGGAACACCTTCTACACAGGGCTTGGGGGATAGTAAACGGCTGAAAAGAGGAAACTCTTGAATGGCATCGGCAGAAGTCACAATCAGAAATGCTTGAGAAATGGGTCACAAAATGGCCTTGCATAGAGTGACAGTTATCTTGGACCAAGGCTGCCACGAATGGATAGCTGGTGAAACAGGAGTATCAGTGCAATAGTTGATCAAGGAAAATTTAAGCCCAGAAGACATTATATATACCGATGGGTCTGTAGTAAGTAACAAGAGTTGGTGGGGTTTTACTGCAAAGGTTGATGGGCACTGTTTGAAAATAGGAAGCCTAACATATAACATCACAACATCCAGTATGACAATGAAGGTGGAGGCTGTAACAGCAGCTTTTCAATAGATTAAGAACCACCCAGCCAACATGCTATAACAGTAAAGAATTCAAAGAGGCTGCCTTGGAAAACAGAAACTGGTGTCCTAAGTGCAGAGTGGTTTGCACCATGAGATTACTCAGATCAGGTATCATGGATTTTCTTTCAAGGATATTCAGGTGTGCATGGCAACAGGCAAGACAGACTGGCTGTGCAGCCACTCCTCTGGGTGGTGAGCTACTTTATAATAAAGCAGACAGTTCCACAGAACAGCCAGAATATCCCTACACTGAAAGACTCATTCAGCAGAGGGAACTAAAAGATACTCAACACAGGCAGGCTTTAACCAGGTTGCAAGTGGCACTACTAGCATGAGGAGTCTTCACCGGCTAGAGAGGAAGCAGGTGAGGAAGGTGAGGAAGCAGGTGAGGAAGGTGAGGAAGCAGGTGAGGAAGGAGAGGAAGCAGGTGAGGAAGGAGAGGAAGCAGGTGAGGAAGGAGAGGAAGCAGGTGAGGAAGGAGAAGAAGCAGGTGAGGAAGGAGAGGAAGCAGGTGAGGAAGGAGAGGAAGCAGGTGAGGAAGGAGAGGAAGCAGGTGAGGAAGGTGAGGAAGGAGAGGAAGCAGGTGAGGAAGGAGAGGAAGCAGGTGAGGAAGGAGAGGTAGGAGAGGAAGCAGGTGAGGAAGGAGAGGAAGCAGGTGAGGAAGGAGAGGAAGCAGGTGAGGAAGGAGAGGAAGCAGGTGAGGAAGGTGAGGTAGGAGAGGAAGCAGGTGAGGAACGAACGAATGAGGCACGCAGGCCCGCCTGACATTTGGCCCTTCTAAGAACTTGTTTTTCAGAGTACCAATACCTGTTATCAATAATGCATGTTATGGATTTAAAAAAAGAAATATGAATTATAGTATAATGCATACACACATTATGTGTACACAATCATACACACTCACACACAAGTATACATACTCCTACGTTCTCATACACGTGACCTCATATACAGACATACGTGATACATATACATACACACATGCATCTACATACATATACAAGCATACACATACATAGAAGGAGAGGAAGCAGGTGAGGAAGGAGAGGAAGCAGGTGAGGGAATGTTCAGTGGGCAGGAAGGTCAATTCTTGATTCATTCAGAATAGAGCAATCAGCACATGACAGATGAAGTGCTGAACAATCAGCAATTGATGGGAGTAGTACACAGCAATCAGCACTTAATAGGTAAAATACAGAGCAATCAAATACTTTACCCATCAAGTGTTGATTGCCATTTTCAGAGTACTATTTTAGCAGAGAAATTTAAAAAAAAAAAGTTAAAATACACTTCCCCCCTCCCCTTTTACACAAACAAGCCAACCAATTAGGGTTTTGCTGAAAATGGATGCGTTGGGCAGAGAAGCACCAATAGTGCAGCCGAGCTATAAATCACAACAATGTGCCAAGTTTCTTTTAAAGGTGAATAAAGAAAAAGAAGCAGAAAATGACGAAAAAGAAAAGAATATGTGAAAGTTGATAAACTTCACATACACAAACAACTTACCCCAGCAACAGTTGCGTTGTAGGTGATACTCAGAGAAAAGATTCCAATCAGCCGGAACTTGGTGGTGGTGTTGTAGGAACAGCTGAAGTTCTGCTCTGGGCTGGGTTTTGGTGTCGTCGGAGCTGGTGTTGTTGTCGGCGTTGTCGGAGCTACAGTCGTAGGCGTGTCGTCTTTGCAGTGTTTTCCCTGCACATAATGGTGAAATTATTTATTTGATGACAAGTATCACCATTAAACAATGCGCTGACAACTAAATAATAAACACTGTATTTTTGTTTGAGAGCCAAAGTGTACATTTTTCACACAAAAAATAAAGGAAACTGTGTTGAATATTAAAGCCATAGGGAAAGACAATTTGCATGTCAATTGTCTAAGTATACATCTAACATGTCAATACTGTATGCTCTTAGAGCTCGCCTGTCAATAGTCTATACAACTAAACGGGTCAATAATGTATGCACTTAGAGCTCACCTGTCAATGGTTTTAAACATACAACTAACTTGTCAATATTGTACGCTCTTAGAGCTCACCTGCCAATGGTCTAAACATACAACTAACTTGTCAAAATTGTATGCACTTAGAGCTCACCTGTCAATAGTCTATACAACTAACCTGTCAATATTGTATGCACTTAGAGCTCACCTGTCAATGGTCTAAACATACAACTAACTTGTCAATATTGTATGCACTTAGAGCTCACCTGTCAATGGTCTAAACATACAACTAACTTGTCAATATTGTATGCACTTAGAGCTCACCTGTCAATGGTCTGAACATACAACTAACTTGTCAATATTGTATGCTCTTAGAGCTCACCTGTCAATGGTCTAAACATACAACTAACTTGTCAATATTGTATGCTCTTAGAGCTCACCTGTCAATGGTGTTAAACATACAACTAACTTGTCAATATTGTATGCTCTTAGAGCTCACCTGTCAATGGTCTAAACATACAACTAACTTGTCAATATTGTATGCTCTTAGAGCTCACCTGTCAATGGTCTAAACATACAACTAACTTGTCAATATTGTATGCTCTTAGAGCTCACCTGTCAATGGTCTAAACATACAACTAACTTGTCAATATTGTATGCTCTTAGAGCTCACCTGCCAATGGTCTAAACATACAACTAACTTGTCAATATTGTATGCTCTTAGAGCTCACCTGTCAATGGTCTAAACATACAACTAACTTGTCAATATTGTATGCTCTTAGAGCTCACCTGTCAATGGTCTAAACATACAACTAACTTGTCAATATTGTATGCACTTAGAGCTCACCTGCCAATGGTCTAAACATACAACTAACTTGTCAATATTGTATGCTCTTCGAGCTCGCCTGTCAATGGTCTAAACATACAACTAACTTGTCAATATTGTATGCACTTAGAGCTCACCTGTCAATGGTTTTAAACATACAACTAACTTGTCAATATTGTATGCACTTAGCGCTCACCTGTCAATAGAATAAATATACAACCTAACAATAATATATTTGCACATAGCACACCTGTCAATGGACTAAACATGGATAACACTGAAAAGTTTGTTTAGGACAAGTACAGAAATTTAAGTTATCTAGGCACATGGATAACATCCAAGCCAAACAATTTATTCAAGCCTCTGAGATGTGGTTTTACAGAAGAATCCTTAGAATTTCTTAGATAACCAAAAAACAGTAAGCCATGTTTTGAAAGTGGCCAGGGTTCGAAGACAACTTATCACAAACATCAGAAAGAGATGGCTATTATTTTTTGAGTCATTTTATGAGAAGCAGGAAACTGGAACATGTTGTGACCATCAGAAAGATCTGTGGAAATAGAGACAGAGGAAGACAATATGAGCAGACTGTTGACAGCCTTTTGTAATGGCATGGACAGGTGTCAACACACAAAATGATACAGTTGCAGATCAGACTGTGGAGAGGTGTGATTGTCCACGTCAGTCAGCAAGGCACTAAATAATGATGAATTGACTAAACATACAAACAACTCATGATTATAATCTAAAAATCTTATACCTTTTAGCGATTCAAACATTTAAATCTACCTGTTAATGGTCGAAACATACAATTCGATTGTCAATGTCCTAAACAAATATACACATTTTCCGACCGTGGACGAGACATTCACCACACCTGCCAGTAGACTAGATATGCAATTTACTTGCCAGTTGACTAAAATATTCAACTCCTTCACCAGTAGGCAGAACATTCAACTCCTTCACCAGTAGGCAGAACATTCAACTCCTTCACCAGTAGACAGAACATTCAACTCCTTCACCAGTAGACAGAACATTCAACTCACTTGCCAGAAGTCTAGACATTCAACTCCTTTACTGTTCAACTAGACATTCAACCACTTTGCTGTTCAACTAGACATTCAACCACTTTACTGTTCAACTAGACATTCAACCACTTTACTGTTCAACTAGACATTCAACCACTTTGCTGTTCAACTAGACATTCAACTCCTTTGCTGTTCAACTAGACATTCAACTCCTTTGCTGTTCAACTAGACATTCAACCACTTTACTATTCAACTAGACATTCAACCACTTTACTGTTCAACTAGACATTCAACCACTTTACTGTTCAACTAGACATTCAACCACTTTAATGTTCAACTAGACATTCAACCACTTTACTGTTCAACTAGACATTCAACTCCTTTGCTGTTCAACTAGACATTCAACTCCTTTACTGTTCCACTAGACATTCAACTCATTTGCTGGTGAACTAGACATTTAACAATCTTTCCAGCCATTCAAATACTCAACTTACCTGGAACAAAACTACTTGTATTCACAGACTGAATTGTGAAGTTGGACACAGCAGCTGCCACACTAATATTGTGTACTTCTGTGCTGTTGAATTTGAGTGTGCTGTTGGCATTGCACTGATATGACTCAGTTTTATTAAATGTGTCTTCAAGGCGAAGTCCCCTGTAGGTAATTGTCCCTGGAAAAATGAGTGGTTAAGATTGTCATAATTGTTGAATTAAACTTACAGATAGCAAAGCAAACATAGAGAAAATGACACACTCAAATAAAAGTACTAAAGATAAGGAAATGTGAAAATGGCAAAGGATAATACAACTGGCTTCAAACTTCAATTTCCCACCCTCTCAGCCACACACAGACACAAGTAAATTGCATAAGGTGACCTTTTGGCATTCTGAGGTGTTTCCTTCATTGTCGGAGTGCAAGGAACCAACAGATTAACCAGATTTGTAAAAAGGAGTTGCATGCAAAACTTAAAAGTCTTGGATTAAGAGTCTAGAACTGAATGAACAAACCAGAATTTTCTGCTGGAGTTTACAGCTCTTTAACTCTAAGAAGAAAAAGAAGAACACACACTGAGAAAAACAGATAACAGCACGACAAGAAAGTCTTTCTTCTAAACGCAACAAGTAAAAATGAAAATTGAAATGTTTATTAAAACAAACATAATGAGGTAAGTACTAAGGTTTGCACGCCGAGTGACTGCAAAACTTGATATCAGCAAAACTGTACACAAAGGTTGTTGACTCCCTATTTAAGGACATGCTATAATGAGATATGGTGACCATATTTTCTTTCCTCTTCATTTTTCCTTGTGAGAAAATTCTCAGCAATATGTGAACATCATTTGATGACCATTTTACGAAGCTGGGCCAATCTCTGTAAATGACAGGAAACCATTCCTATCACTTCTTCTATCTATTGCTTACGCATTACATGAGGATTTAGATGTATCTTAGAGGAGTTAGAGGTATCTTAGAGGAGTTAGACGTATCTTAAAGGAGTTAGGCGTATCTTAGAGGAGTTAGACGTATCTTAGAGGAGTTAGGCGTATCTTAGAGGAGTTAGACGTATTTTAGAGGAGTTAGGCGTTTCTTAGAGGAGTTGGACGTATCTTAGAGGAGTTAGACTTATCTTAGAGGAGTCAGACGTATCTTAGAGGAGTCAGACGTATCTTAGAGGAGTTAGACGTATCTTAGAGGAGTTAGGCGTATCTTAGAGGAGTTAGGCGTATCTTAGAGGAGTTAGGCGTATCTTAGAGGAGTTAGACGTATCTTAGATTAGTCAGACGAATCTTAGAGGAGTTAGACGTATCTTAGAGGAGTTAGGCGTATCTTAGAGGAGTTAGGCGTATCTTAGAGGAGTTAGACGTATCTTAGAGGAGTTAGACGTATCTTAGAAGAGTTAGGCGTATCTTAGAGGAGTCAGACGTATCTTAGAGGAGTTAGGCGTATCTTAGAGGAGTTAGGCGTATCTTAGAGGAGTTAGATGTATCTTGTCTTTTGCTACCGGTGTAGCTTGTGGTAATATCATTCTGTATTTCTCTAGTGTCTCTTTTGCTCCCTTCACACATCTCTTTTCTTGGTCGGTGTCTTGCCTTGTAGTCTGCTTTTTCTTGTCCATAGGATGAGGCTACCAGTCTCATGCCAGCCCTCCTCAGTGGCCTTTCTGGACATTTATGCTTATTTACAATGTTACCACTCACTGCTTACTTCAGGACCACAGTCATATGTAGACATCTGAGTTTCATATACACACCATAATTTTATTCAAGGTTACAGAATTGAAACAATCACCTACCATTAAAGGTTTCGTTGAAGAAGGCGCTCTGGTTGAGCTGTGCATAGGGAGTAACGCTCCATTCTTTACCCTCATCACTGAACTCAAACCAGACCTCGACTGTCTCAGTCAAGTTCAGCCTGATCACGGTACAGTTGCTTGAATTGGTGATCACACTGGCATTCTCAAAGCTTAGTCTGACTGGTTCCTGCACAAAAACAAACGAAAAAAGCTACATTTGCAAGCATAATGTATCACAATCAAGGCATCATTTAGTAAAAAAAAGGTAAAAAAAAATAAAATCATATTGGACGTTTTGGAAGTTTTTTTTTATGGTTTAAATTCTGGCAGAGCCTAATCTCACCATGTGGATCAACTTCAATCCTGGCAGAGCCTAACCTCACCAGGTGGATTAACTTCAATCCTGGCAGAACCTAACCTCACCAGGTGGATTAACTTCAATCCTGGCAGAGCCTAACCTCACCAGGTGGATCCATTTCAATCCTGGCAGAGCCTAACCTCACCAGGTGAATCTATTTCAATCCTGGCAAAGCCTAATCCTCTCAACGTGGATCAGTCAACATGGCGCGTCTCGGATAGTATTTCAACAGTGAAATGGTGGGAAATGCAAAAGCACAGATATGGAAATAAAATCTATTGCCGGAAGAGACGAGGCAGACCAAAACAAATCTGGTTACATAATTGGGCTGGCTGGGTGGTTCTAAAATATGTAAGCATCATATCCATTGCATCTTGACCAACAGAGGTGGAGGATCTGACAAGACGGTCAGTAGCAACCGCTGACCCAAAGACTCAGTGTTATGGGACTATGGTCATGATGAAGCTATAATTCCACAGCAGTTACTGCTACTGGGGTGCCAAGTATCGGACCTTGGTTGGTGCCCAATTAGGAAACAGGTTCAAATAATTTTGTGGTAAATAAAAAAAATAACACCCCAAAAAAATATTAATTCAGAAAAAAAAATGTAGACATAATTGTGTGTATGTATGGGAGAGAGAGAAAAAGAGAAAGATAGAGAGAGAGAGAGAGAGATATATATATATATATATATATATATATATATATATATATATATATATATATATATATACACCCCCGTGTGGCTTCCGGGCCCCATTGTGGGGAAAACAAGAATAGACCCACTGCCTTCCCAAAAGCATGTCGTAAGAGTCGACTAATTGGGGAGCTTCCTTTGAAGTCGGAGTGCATTTGCCGGAGAGGCAAGGAACCAACAGTCTGTATTCAGAGAATGAGATCTGTAAAACTGATGCACACGCAACACTCAGGTTCTGGAGCAGGACTGCAGTTCAGTAGTGGACGAGCAACCAGAACCTTCCGCCAGAGTTTAAAAACGCGAAGAAGAAGATATATATATATATATATATATATATATATATATATATATATATATATATATATATAGAGAGAGAGAGAGAGAGAGAGAGAGAGAGAGAGAGAGAGAGAGAGAGAGAGAGAGAGAGAGTGTGTGCATGCATGTGAGAGAATGAGAGAGATATAGACAAAAGGGGCGACAAACAGAAATGGTCAGAGAGGGAGACAGTCAAACAGATACACAGAAAGAGAGAGAAACAGACAGGTAGAAGAGGAGATAGACAGACAGACAGCAATACAGAATGCAATAATCAGCAATCAAAGCAAGTTTAAAAAGTAAATTTATAAAATCTCTGTCTGGTGTTATGTAAGGTTTGAAGAAGAAGAATGAACAGCTGAAGCACATAAGATGCTTACTTCCCCAGCCACACTGGATGTCAGAATCACTGAGCCATTCAACTGGAGCAGCAGGCAAGTTGTGTTGTCTTCCTTCACTTCAAACAAGCGGGCTTCAGCTGAAGTAAACAGAAAATTGTTTATATGAAAGAAACTGAGAACAGGGATAATGTGGGTTAATGTATCATTTGACTGGGACAGAGATACATGGGAGAGTGTGAGTTAATACAACAACTGACAGGGACAGAGATAAATGGGACAATGTGGGTTAATGTATAACAACAAATGACTGGGACAGAGAATCAACAGAGCAAAATTATTTAATGTAATACGTGGATGGGACAGAAGTAAATGAGACAGTGTGGGTTAATGTAACACCTGACTGGGACAGAGATACATAAGACAGTGTGAGTTAATGTAACAACTGATCTATGTGGGTTAACGTAATAACTGACACAGTACTGTGTGGGTTAATGTTTAATAACAACCGACTGGGACAGTGGGACAGAGGTAATTGGTGAAATGTGGGTAAATGTAACAATTGACGACAGTGTGTAGTACTGTAACAAATAATCTTTATCTGTGTGTTTAATGGCTTTAAAGTCATGAAGAACAGTCCTGGTTGCTCAACCACTTCTGGACTTAAGTCTTGTTCCAGAAAATGAGTTTTGCGTGCAAATCCATTTTGAAGATCACACTCATTTGCATGCAGACTGTTGGTTCCTCACCTCTAGGGCAGACACACTGTGATTTTGAAGATTACAAGCCTAATTAGTCAACTTTTACAATAAAATACTTATCCGGGGGTGAAGTGGGTCTGTTCTTCATGCCTCTCCCCTCCCCCCAAATGCATGTAACAAGTGAGTGAGACAGAAATATCTGGGACCATGTGGGTTCAGGCTCAAACTGACTGGGACATCAATAAGTGGGACACAGGTGTTAGCACAGCTTGACCTCAGATATCAGCATAATGGTAATGTAAAAAGGCAGCCAGTATCTTTTGTCTTCTTAGCGTTCACCATCTGTAACCCCTAGTGTAAAGTTGTGATTGTTTGTCCACTACTGAACTTTAGTCTTGTCCCAGAACTTGAGTTTTGCACATCCATTTTACAGATGTAGCTTATTTTACATGCAGACTCTTGGTTTCTTGCTTCTCTCAGGCAGAGGCACTGCGACTCGAAGGAAACACCCTTAATTAGTCCCCATTTATGACATGTTTATTGGCGAGAGAGGCAATGTGTCTATTCCCCCACCTCGCCCCTTTCCTATAAATCAGGCCTCTGAACTCATTCAGGAGGCAGAAAGTTTGACACTGCATATATCAAGCACCACCAAGTGTTGTCAGCTGGGACGGAGAAGACCTCGGCAACAGAATAAAACCGGAGATTGATATGTTTTCCTCACATAAAAAAATATGACACTAAAAAAAAAAGCGAAAAGAGTGTAAAGCAAAAGACAGAAGAGCTACCTGTGGAGGTTCCGCAACCCTATTTATAGGAAGAAAAAAAAAAAACGACACATGACCTCCGTCCCCTTTTCTTCAACAAGCATGTCATTAAAGGCGACAAATTAGGGTACTGCTGAAATCAGACGTATTTGGCAAAAAGTATAAAATATTGCAGCCTATCTGTAAACCAACAAGCAGGGAAAAAAATGTGAAAGGTTTTAAAGTAGATAGGACCGACTTTATTGCACAAGGTTATGTCACTGTATGACTTTGCCTCTCGCAACAGAACAGTAGCTGCCTCCCAGGAGCGTCGCATAAGGCACAAATACTGCAGCTCCGGCCATGATCCCCAGGGTTCTCCATAAAAAATGCATTTTGTGAACCGAATGCAACTGTGTAATGAACCCATAACCACAGGCAAATAATTTTGGCAAACCATCCTTTAAATGACGAAAGAAGAAGAAGACAGGAAAAAGACTGGCTAGTATACAAGTGAGAAAACTGTTGAGATGAACTGTTGAGACGGCACTTCCCCATCTTTACCTCACATGCAACTGAAAAAACAAGGGCCCCTTTCCTATGCCTTAACTCTTTCACTCCCGTGGGGTTTAGCATCAGAGGCTTAAGGGGTAGTAAAGAGAGATGTAAAATCAGCACATCTTGCATTCACTAAGCTTCTAGGTAGGAACCTATGGATGTATGATACGTTCCTTCAGGCTAGAAGAGATATATCCTATTGAGTATATGGTAAATGTCTCTTTACATACCAGTGTATATAAAGCTAGACTAATACTTTTATAGAGCAACCAGCCGCTGATGCACTTATAAATCTAGCTCTGTATTTCATAGACCCAGCCACCAGGACTCTCAATGGCTGATGTGGTTACTATCATCACCCCAGGCGTCTTCCCCTGGCACTTCCTGGCGCTAATTTTTGGTGGGAACGGCTTGGGTGGCCAAGTCAATTAAAAATGACACCCTTAGTGCCGTATTAATGCATGGGCCCACTGGGCATTTGCTTAGGGGTCCCACACGTGTAGGGGCCCCCATGTTTATCTGTGTTTGTCAAATCTTCTTATTCTTCTGTGCTTATTCAAAGACAGAAATGTGTTTTGTGTCCATTCACAACATGGCTGTACAAATTTGCACCTTTCGGGCAACACATCCGACTTCTGCAGGCATTTACTGTCCGAATTAGCCTTCCAGGTGTATGTCACATGACTTACAACAATAGCTCTTGTAGGAACACCATAATGATATTAGGAAAGCCCAGGAGACTTCCTCCCCCCCCCCCCCCACTCCCTTTCCCAGGAGGATTCAAACACAAGACCAGTATCACAAAGGCAAGTATGCTAGCCAAAAGCTGTTAGTAATTGGCCTGAACACAGCTCTGTTAAATTAAATTCTGCATCAGGTGTTGCACACATACACACATTTAATTTATGACTATGACTTTCCAACCTACAGTCTTTGCCATTCAGACCTGTTAAATACTTATTGATCAAAGTATCAAGTGTTCAGCTCAACAGCCTGCAGGAGGGAGATGAGGAGAGAGGAAGGGTGGAGGAGAAGGCAAACAAGATGAAGCAAGATAAAACTGCTATCAATTATGCAAGTGGGCAACACATGGTTTTTACAATACAGCCCAGGCTTTTTGCTTTGGGAAGGTGGAACTTCATCCCTGGTCTTAACTGCCCACCACCCTGGGCTGCAATTCCTGTGCCTCTCTGTAACACAACATTATATGATCCTATGGGAACACTGACAGGTGACATCAACAAAAGCAAGTGGAGCTAGTGTAGAAGGGTCATTATGACTGTCCTTCACACAGTTAGAGGTATGTTTTACTCTTAGTAAGCCTGGGACCATTTAAATACACATATAAATAAAAATTCACATCAGAAATCAAAGGTGTTAGCAGTCTTAAAAACAATGACATACCTAAACAACTATGGCACATCAGAAGGATCGAAGCACTTCAAAGGAAACAAAATGCTAATAAGCCTCTAAAGAGCTGTGGCCCATCAGAAAAGCCTAGAACACCGTTAAATCATTCAATACCAAGAAAACCACTATGTGGTTTCAACTGACATCATATATAACAGTTAACCATTAAATGTCAAGAGTACTGACTTTATTGCACCAGGTTTTATCCCCCTATAGCACTGTTTCTTCCCGGAGAATGACTAACCTCCCGATGACAGAATCACACAAAGCACGAGCTCTACAGTTCAGGTAATGACCACGCAAAGATCTCTGAAAAGGCTGCTCTTGTGAACCAAAAGATGCATCTGTGGAATCTGCAGAGGCAGTGTGATCTGATGGCCAGCCCCTTCGCCATGGAGACCTCCCTCCCTCCACCACTACTGACATAACATGTTTCTGAACTCCTCGTGACATATCCAGTTATTGCAATCATCCACTCCGCCCCAAATCCTTCTCTAACTCCTTCTGTCCCACAGTGCTAGAATTTCGACTCCTTGGACTCAAACAGTGAATGCGGAAAGTAACAACTTCTCAGAACAACTTGAGTTGAAGTTGCCCAGCTACTGAGTTGAGTGGATGGTACAAGACTGTTGGAATAGTTTTTCGACAGTGCCCAATGTTGTTTGTGTTGTGAGCCACAGATTCAGACAACGGTAAGTGGCCTGTTGCCATAGAACTGGTGGTGCCTTATGCCCATAACCGCACATGCAATTACAGATGTGGTAACTGCTACCTTCATCGATGTTTGACTTTTGTTTTGGCACTGCTGATGGCTGCCTTATCAATTTAATGCGTGTGTATGCTACTGGCTTTGCCGAGACTGCAGCCTGTGTCCCCGTGTTCATAGGGGACAGTGATGGCCATTCTGTGTGGTTTTCTCTAGCACAGGAACCAAGCAACTATGAGGTGACCAGTGTGCTGTGAAGTTGGAACTGCCAATACTGATTACCTGAGTTAAAGTCAAACCTACGCGAGTTACAAGTCAAACCTACCAGAGTTAAAGACAAACCTACGCGAGTTAAAGTCAAACCTAGGCGAGTTAAAGTCAAACCTACCCGAGTTAATGTCAAACCTGAGTGACACTGAAAGGTTTTTTTTTTTTTGCATTCGCTCTTAAATGGGTCGTAAAGACATTATGCTGTGGCTTACAACTAGGCTGTGATATCGGCACCTTTCAGTCCAACACATTCACTTTCAGAAAAACTCTAATTAGTCGCTCTCTATCACATGCTTGTTGGGGGCAGTTGGTCTATTCTTCCCCCCCCCCCCCCCCCCCCCCCCAACTATCGGGCCCTGGACACACAGGGAAGAGGAATGAATGAATCCATAACTTTCTTTGCCATCCTCTGACTCTATGTTCACATATACTCGGCTGGTGAGTTCTTACAGGACAGCCACAGTAACGTAGTGGCTAGATATCTGCTTGACTCAAAGGTCATGGGTTCCCCGTGTGGGTTCTGGGATCTCATTGTGGGGGAAAACAAGAATAGACCCACTGCCTCCCCAACAAGCATGTCTTAAGAGTCGACTAATTGGGAGCTTCCTACTGAGTCGGATTGAATCTGTCTGAGAGGCAAGAAATCAACAGTCTGCATGCAAGAAAATCATATATGTAAAACTGATGTGCAGGCATCAGTCAGGTTCTGAAGCAGGACTCCGGTCCAGAAGTGGACAAACAACCAGAACTTCCTGCTGGAGTTTACAGCTGGTAAATGTGACGATGAAGAAGAAAGGTCTTGGGGTTAAATTCAGTGATGGATTTCAGTTCAGCTAAACAAGCTACAACTTAGGGCCTCACGGTCTGCAGGGGCCTAGAAAAATGCATATTTTGTTCACAACTAAAGAGGATCAACAAATGAACTGAGAGCAACTATATCTCAAGACAAATGATCTGCACTTAGCTTCATGTGTACAGAAAGTGACCTGTTATGTAGCTTTTTATTTAATGATATGATAAACAATTTTGCATTTGGGGAAACAGGGGGGAAAGTTCTAACTCAGAGCCTTTTAGAAGTTTATTTAAAAAAATTTATGTATTTAATCTCACGAGGCAACCTAACCCTGTGATGATTCATCCAGCACTGTGCTTCCCAGAAGCGAACTGTTTTGAACTTAGATTTTTGGCCCTTGTTGGCGCCTCTCTCCTGGCATATGACGTCCAACAAGCATATTGTTTACAGTTGTACAGACTGTGTACATGTTGTTCACCAAAGCATGGCAACAATCGCGACTGTCGCGTTAGTTCCACAGGGAAGGAATATGTTTAACCAACATGCTCATACACATACACACTGTTCTTGTTTGTTGAACTAGGCCTGGGAACACTTGAAAACAGTCCCAGCGAGGACCAGGCTTAGTCTGCTAACAATGACACGAAGAAGGTAACACACTACAGCAGCGTCCGGACCTATAAATCTTCTAGGCGCGAGGCGTCAATGGGCTTAGTATTAGTTTTAGAGCATAATAGTAATACATAATTTCTGCTGAATAATATATACAAAATAAAATCTACTAATAAATACTTTTGAAGAGAATTTCTATATAGGGATAAAGGCAGTTCTATACCCCCCCCCCCCCTATGCCTATGGGTGGATGCGACGGAAAGGGGGGAGGGGGTTGAAGGGGACAGGATCTTCCAGATTCTGGCGCTTCAGCTAAGCAAAAATCACACCTGTCCTGTCTTGTATGTAAAGATGTTGTTCGTCCATCACGAGTGATAAAGGCTATTTTTCATCCAAAGTAGCAATGATCAATGATTATGAGGATACACACTATCACCAATGCACAGAAAAGGCAATATTGACGAACGGTGACGAATGCATGGAATAGCAACTGTGACGAACACACAGAGCAGCCACGGTGACGAACACACAGAGCAGCCACGGTGACGAACGCACAGAGCAGCCACGGTGACGAACGCACAGAGCGGCCACTGTGACGAACGCACAGAATAGTCACCGTGACGATCGCACAGAGCAGTTACAGTGACGAACACACAGAGCAGCCACTGTGACGAAAGCAGAGAATGGCCATTGTGAGAAACGCACAGAATAGTCACCGTGACGATCGCACAGAATAGTCACCGTGACGATCGCACAGAGCAGTTACTGTGACGAATGCACAGAGCAGCCACTGTGACGAAAGCGTAGAATGGCCACTGCGACGAACACAAACAATAGCCACTGTGACGAACACAAACAATAGCCACTGTGACGAACACAAACAATAGCCACTGTGACGAACACAAACAATAGCCACTGTGACGAACACAAACAATAGCCACCGTGACGAACACAAACAACAGCCACTACAGCGAAAGCAAAAAATGGCACTGTGACGAACACGAACAGCCACTGTGACAATCGCACAGATTTGTCACTGTCACGAACACAAACACCAGCCACTACGACGATCGCAGAAGAAAAAAAAAAATCCACTATAAGGAACGCCGAGTATCGCTACTCTGACAAACGCAGACAATTGCCAATATAATGAATGCACAGAATATAGCCAATGTGAAAGCGCAGAGAATGGTTTTAACATGCAAGAGACATCCGCAACGGCACATACCGACAATAACCGAACACAGACGCGCACAGAACAACTGCGGCTCAGGGGTTAGTGAAATCGTTTCACAATGCATGCCTCGATGTTTATCAGGATTATATTCCCACGGTAGGCCATTTAGAAAAAGACTCCGTGTGGGTTCTGAAACTCCATTTTGGAGAACAAAGAACAGAACCAGCACCCCCCGCCCCCTCCCCAAGCATGTCGTAGGGTGCAACTAAATAGGGTGTGCCCTTCCAAGTCACAGTACATCTGCCTAAAGGCAAGAAACAAACATTCTGCAATAAAAAAAACCAGATATGCATAGAAGAAAAAAGACAAAGAGGAAGAAGAAAAAGGTCATTCGCGTGGCTTTGAGCCAATGGTACGAGAATTTCACCGTGGGAAAAAATAAGGGCTTCACTGTGCAATATTTCCATAGTTACCGACCAGAAAGGCAACCTCAATGTGGAGACGGTAGAATGTTTTTTAAACAGCATAACTTCTTCATTCCTTTTCTACCAGGTGTCCAGGGAGACTTAAGGTTCAGATCCTCGCTCTTCTGTCTGCCACGACTACAGAAACACCGTGCTGTTGTAGAGCTTTTCTGACGTTATCTTTCCATTCTGTTATTTGATCTACCTCGTGCTGTACCTCTTTCCGTCCATGCCTTATAAGGTGTCACAAGGCATTCTATCTAAATGGGCAAACCATTTAATTTCCTGTCTGTCGTAATTCAGAATTGGTTCTGTGCTTTTTTTTTTTTTTTATATTGTATATGTTCTAGTCATTCCTACAGCCCTTCTTTGCACAGCACTTCCATAGTTACTAATTTGTAGCATAAGTAGACAGAAAAGGGTAAAACCCGCCAAGATGAAGGCATAGGACGGTGACTAGGATGTCCGAGTTAATAAATACGCATCAACGGGCAGTCACATGATGATACATCGGCCTCTGGGTCGCCCACCGTCTTGCCGGAAAACGACTTCGTCGCTGGTCTCGAGACATTATTTAGGTCCGTCGCCTTTGATCGCTTCAACGCTGCAAAAGTCAATTTCAGTGTACTTGGTAGCAAGCAAGGCTGAGCTATTTTTTGGCGCGCATAACATGGTCACAATTATAACTTTAAGCTCCCCCTTCAGAGATGCAGGTTAACCGTAGCGATTTTTTGTGGGTTCCCAAAACAAGCCAAGTAACATGATAACTGTTCGCATGACAAAACAGGATTGGGGCGTACACACCGGGTAACTACTTGCAGGCACGCAAACCTGACAGATTACAAACACGTAGGTAGCCAGTATTGTGAACGCACATGGTAACCAGGAAGGAGTTTATCGAGCACTTGGGAGTTTGCAGTACACCTCTCATATGAACAATCAGCAGTGGTACCTTGAAAAGGCTGCTGCATCGGTGGACTATACACGGATGGGAATTCCCAGTGCGCTGTGACGTTGGTTGTGATAAGATAACTTTGAACCCCTCCCCACTTAAACATAATTTTCAAGTATTCTTCTTTCTTCTTCGCGTTCACCAGCTGTAAACTCTGCTCTGCCAGAAAGTTCTGGTTGTTCATCCACTTCTGGACTGCAGTCCTGTTCCAGAATCTGAGTGTTGCGTGTGTATCCGTTTTACAGATATGATTGTGTATGCAGACTGCTGGTTGCTTGCCTCTCAGGCAGATGTACTCCGACTTTAAAGGAAGCTCCCAATTAGTCGTCTCTTATGCGCATTTTAACAAGGCGTGGGGTCGAGAGTACCCCCACCCCCAAAAATACTGTTAAGGAGATGGTGTTCCCTATTTCGAACACCATCAATACTGGGAATTTTTTTTTTTTTGCAGCGCCCATGCCATTAAACCACTAATACAGAGCTGCAAGCTGGGACCAAATATTATGCACACACACAAAAAAACAACAACAACAGAAGAGGTGTGAAGTGTGGGAAATTCACACATAACAGGTGGGAGAATTAAATAGGTATGGCTGGCAGCTGAACCTCTCTTAGCCTGGTATTTCTCTGGTTCACACTTCAAGCCCTGGTCGATCCTTGATGGGTCATCATCGTATAGAACCGTGTGTCAGTGGGTCACCAGCTGGATTTTCTGTCTGATCACCTCTCTCCACCTTCGATGGTCAGATGCCACGGCTGCTTGCCCAAGGCCTGTTCAGTCAGTCAAATTCTGTATCCAGGTGTTTACCTGTCTGCCTCTTCTCTCCATTGTGCCCTGAAGTATTGGAGGGGTGAAAATAAACACACAGATCGCGTCCTTCCATTAATGGCAACTGAACTCTGAAACAGTGTTTGTACTCAGCTGGCGTCACAACTATGCGACGCATTTCACTGATAAAGAATGTGGTAGAAACGTTCTTGTAATCGTTTTGTCAAGTCCCCCATTCGTATTGTGTGCTATTCGGAATGGGTCTTAATGATCACTGCCACACATTCGGGCGCAGTGCACCAAAGCAAACCTCACACCATGAATGTCTTACAAGATAACCACCCGCCATCCTAGAATATATTTCTCCTGTGAGTCACAAAGATAACCCACTGGCAGACTACCCGTCAGAGAAGACAGAAACTGGCCTACAATGGGGCGACCACGTAAGACCAACTACGCTACACTAGAGAAGACCGTTATGTTTGCGACCCAAGCTGAAACAGAGGTACAGCCAGCGTTGATCGCTGAAGAAGTGTGTCCATTCGTTTACCACGGGACCACATTTAATACAGCACAGTAATAGATACACTACACATTACGTAAGCGGTCCCTTTCCCGCGTCAACTGGCGACCTAAATCTGTGCAATAACAGACAGCACGTGACCGTCACATGTATAGGATAGCACGGTGACTGTATCTTTGGCCGTTAAACACGAGGTTGCCATATTGGCTTTTTTTGACGCCAGATTCCACAAATTTGGCGTATTTGGGGGTTTCCTGGCTTTTATAAATAAGATGGTCTCAAATTTTCTTCATGGTTCATCACTGAGAAACACGCAGATTTACTAAAAGCAGTGTAGGTCTACAGTTAACATTTATTTCAGTTGTCTTTCTGTGTTGTCCTGGTACGGACTAACGGAGATTCGCGCCATTACTTATTGAATATGTTGTTGTCTTCCTAAATGGATCGTCACTGCGCTAAACCCTGTAATTTAAATGTAATAAAGTCATGGATACACCACATCACGTTCACACTGCATACAGTGCCGACTCACGTAGCTAGAAAGACTTATTTGTACTGCTGGTGGGAGTTTACTGAAAGAAAAATGTTAATTTACAGAAAAATGCGGGGTATAAAACCAAAACCCACCATTGTTACCAAGTGATTCAGGCTGTTCAAAAATTACTTGTGGACAGAAAATAGAGACGACACAGACTTAAGTATATCTGTGATAGATTTGTTTTACTTTTACCAATGGCCACCGCCATCTAAAAAATGGACAGAATCTTATGACAGCAATCGCAAGTGATTGGGAAAAAACATACCCATGGATCAAAGCGTCTTCAGACGGATCAAAGGCAGCATATTGTAAAATGTAAGTGCACTGTTACGCCAATAATTAGTAACGCATTGATTCATTTAAAAATCGAAAAACGCAGGATGAAAACTCCGGTCAAAAAGCCAATCACAGCTTATTACAACAATGACTGCTGGTATCCAAAAACCATGAGTTGTTAACCTTTTGGCTCGGTACTATGGATTCCATGCTAAATACCGTAAATCTGGGAGAAATGTGGCTTTTCTGCCTACTCCCGGGCGTGAACCCGGACCACAAGGAGTTCGTCACCCGGTCACCGCGAAAGTCAGGTTTAACCAACTACGCTAGCGAGCCGGGCAATGATACAGGTAAAGCAACAGAGTTGCAACTTACTGTAAGCAAGACCTGACATTGTGCAATACGCACAGTTGATCATCTAATCTAAGTGAATCATGGGGAGTACATTGGAGCATATACAGTTGCACAGAACTAATGTTCATGTATTATAACAATATTTTATCGCCTGAACTTAAGGCTGAAAATGTTTTCCCTAAATCCTCCACCTGTTCCAGTGAGGATGACAGGAATTCAATCTAGAGCATTTATTGTGAAGTGATTTCAATGTTACAGTTTATTTGGCTTTTTTTTGGTTTGTAGTTTGGCTGAAAATAAAGTTTTTGGCAACCCTATTAAACAACGCACACACGCGTTCGGACTTCGGACAGGCCATTTGTGTCTCAGGACAAACACAGCACGGTTTTTCTGGCGCAACAGGACGACGTTACAGTCAATAGATATATCTTTGCCTACCTACCAGTGGCGCAGCAGGCTAGACTCATAATTTAATAGACCACCCTTGATGTGTGATGTGGACAGAGGCACGCCGGTCATCTTTACTTCAACGGACTTTACCTACTACTAGTTTAAGGTTGGGTCGACCTGGCAGCCACGGTTCATGTTTGGAAAAAAAGGGGGAAAGGGGGGGGGGGGCTGTCTTTAAACGGATGTGAACCCACGACCTTCGGATCAGCACGCCAGCTGTGATGTCGGTTCTGAACCCATACAAGAGAACCTTAACCGGTCAAAGGTTATGTTATATATTTAAAGGGAGCCGCCATGGTGTAGTGGCTAGACACTCGTCTTCGGATCGGGGCCTGGCTGAGCCGGCCTTTTTTTCTTTCTTCAAAAATGACCTTGGCTCCCAGGTCGACCCATTTGAGTGGGTACCAAGTGCAGGCCTGGGAAGTACAGGCAGCCGTCTTGGTGCCGTTTGGTCTATAAAATAGAGGTCTAGCCCTATATGCCTTAAGGCGTGGGAAAGTGTCTTTTACTTTCATATATATATCTGAAAGCTGGCAAAGTTATCTGACCCGATCAACCGGTGTCGTTTCCCACACTCAAACGTTTGCTGTCTTTGTAGACGATATACAACATCTCAGTGTGTTCTCAAACCCCCACCACTTCCCCTCTCTCCCCTAACATAATCAACCCCTTTTATACAATATGTTTTAACGATTACCTGTCCTTAATGTGTGTAATTGCCTCATATAAGTGAGTTCAGTAGTCACACACACACCCACACACTCCGCATCGCGTAGTATGTTGTGTCTTTATCAAAAGCGGGTCCTTTGCAGAACGTCGCTCTCTTCACTGCCCGCCTAAAAGTCTCCGTCTCAAGCCCTATGTGCTTTCACAGTCAATGCATCTTCAATGTGCTGCATCCACATTCGCGGAAGTCGGTCCCTGTCCCGTTTTCCGGAAACTGCGGTCTATATCGCTGTTCAATAAAGCCACAATGACGTGATCAAAATACCCTAGTACTCTGTGGGAAAGGAGAACTGAGTTGTCTGAGCTCTGGAACATGTCAGCCTCCAACTGTGAGAAGACTGACTGAAGCTGTCACAGGTCTCTTTGCTAACTGCATTTCTGATTTCACACAAATTTCAGCATATATATAGATATATATATATCTTAAAACGGTGATGAAGTGTAGCCCCTGTCTTACTGTCTCTAAACCTCAAACCAATAAGATGCTTCACCAGCTACTCACACTGCTGCTTATTCTTCGTGACAAAGTAATGCCAAGAGATGTACCAAACGTGTTGGGAACTCCATAGATCCCAGAATATGCCACAACTTTTGGCGTAAAACGCAGTCAAAAAACCTTGCTGTGGTCTATGAAGCATCAAAGAAAGTACGTCACCCCCCCCCCCACCCCCTTTTTGGCGTCGGCGCTTCGGGGAGGATAAACAGCGGTCCCGAGGAAAGAAAACTGGCCAAGCGAGTTTGTGTACAAAAATACTATTTAATCCGGCCTTTGAGCTCACAGAATATCAAAACGCAAAAACATACGTTCGTCTGCAGACACCCCCTCCCCCCTCACACCAAAGTTACGACCTAAACAGTGATAACCAAAAACGTATGTCGACGAGCTGCAGACAAACTACAACAATAAGAGACAGGTACCCGGTTATCCCCACCAACCCCCCCCCCCCCCTCTCTTTCCCCCAAAATCAGCAAAGATAATTTTATAGGTGCCTCATAAGTGGAAACGTGGTTTTTTTTTTAATGTGTTCAAAAAGGAAAGTTTTCAGGGAAGGCAATATGCAGGACTGTGCCGTGGTGTGATACAGAGGCGCGGCCGCATCAGGGCCCACCGTAAGGGGTGCGGCATTAGCAGCAAAATAAAAATACGATTTGAATTGTTTATCTGACAGCGGCGCAGCGACTGGTGGTGTATATCCACCACTTGCATCAAACTGAGAAAATCTACCGCCACCTCTGCTAGCTTTGCATTTGCAGTAGGAACAACAACAACCAAGCAACAAGAGCAAAACAGTCAGCTTCTCAACACAACACACTCAAGAAAGACAAAATGAACACTACGTCTTGAAAACCTTCATCAGCACAGAACAACACAGACAGGGATGAACTACCGAAACAATACTCTTAAAAACATACAGCACACACTGTGAAAACATTCACGAACTGAATCGCACCGGAGAGGGGTGGGGGGGGGGGGGGGGAGAGAATAGACCTACTGCCCCTACAACAAGCATGCCGTACAAGAGGACTAATCAGGGAAGAAGCTTTCGAAGTCGGAGTGCTTCTATCTTAGAAGGTGAGGAACCAACAGTCTGCAAAAAAAAAAAGGCCAGATCTGTAAAGTACGTGCGACGCCCTATACCATGATAAAAATCCACACAGTCAGCAATGGGTTTCGATCACTGTCTTTGGAATTACGAATCGGACTCGCAACGCTTAAGCCACGTTAATTATGGATACTCCGCACCTCGACGGAACCGGGAATTCGTTGCCAGCTAAACGTCCTGCCTCCCCCCCCCCCCCCTTTCCACCAATGCTAGGCCCTCCAGCCTACTATAAATTTAGGAGAGACCAGAGCGATCCCTCCCACGACTTAGTCTAGAAGCTTTCTTTTCAAGTTTTTACTTAAAAATATATGTTAATTCCAGTAGTTTTTTTTTTAAATCACTAAGTAAGTTATTATTATTACTTTACACTTAGACAAGGCATATATCATCTAAACGCCACTCAGCAAAATACATGTGTGCTTTGAACCCGCCGGCGTCTGTGGCTTAGTCGTTGCGTACGCGCTTTGTAATGCTGAGCTGCCGGGTTCGATCCAAGCTGCAGACGAGTTGTCTTGCGTGGTTGCGACAGTGGCTCCGAGAGCTGACAGTACAGACAGCAAACTGCCGAAAGTTAAATTTACCTGAAAATACCACAAAACCCAAACACTGCTAGGGTTGGCTCTACAACGTCCTGTAAAGGATACACAACTAACTGTGGGACCCCCACCCACCGCCCAATTACAACTGTCTTTGCCTCGACACTGACACTCCTGTATGACACACCTCTGAACAGACACAAACACACAGTAACGATAAACTGATAATCACCACGGACCTGTAGCCACAGGCCGACGTCTATATGTTAGCTCTCACATTGGCGTGTAATTTGTATTGCCGCACACAAGCCAATACAGTAATGAGAGGCTCCCCATTAGTGACACTTGATGAGCGCCACCTCCCACCGTGGAACACAGAAGGCCTACACTCTCCAGCCAGTCACATGATAACACGATCACGAGGGCGCTCAAGCAGGGCTCCCAATGCTGGGTTTTCCCCCCAGATCCGGGTTTTTATTTGACACCTGGAGGGAATCTAGGTTTTTTTAAATATATCCTTATATAAAAGTGGTAAATGTTTCGTGTCGTAATGTTCTTTGTCTATGTATTGCTTGGGTTTTTGTTTAGCGAAGCTGGGTTTTTTAAAAAAAAAAAAAACTCCCATTGGCAGCCCTGCTAAAGGTCAGCCCCCCTTCACTTTTACACAGGTTAGTGTCCTGTTGTCCGGATCAACATTTCCCGGAATTATAACACACACCATTTGAACTGGAAATAACAAAGGCTTTTGCAGATATTGCCAAGGAACCAGTAAGAATTGAAGAAGAATGGGATTATTATAAATCAACCATCACGAAGATATTAAAAGACAAGTGTGGTACCAGAAAGACGGGCAAAGGCAAGAAAAAGGGTACCGCTTGGTGGAATGAAGAAGTCAAAGAAGCAGTGTCAAATAAAAAGAAGATGTTTCAAATATGGTTAAAAACAAAAGACGAAAAGGATTACATTAGGTACAGACTAACTCGAAGAGACACCAAGAGAACAATAAAGAAATCCAAAGAGGAATCATGGAAAAAGTATGGTGAACACCTAACACAGCTATGTACAGAATCATCAAGAGACTTCTATAAGAGTGTGAAAGCGATGCGATTAAGAGAAGAAAGCTTCAATCCAACATCAGTCATAAACGATAAAAATGGAAAACCATTATTCAGCCAAAAAGAAATTAAAAAAAGATGGGAGGAATATTTTAAAGAACTTTTGAACCCGTCGGGAGTACATGAAACAGCAGAATTCCATTCAAGGGCTCCAGATCATCTAGAACCACATATCCTGCGGGATGAAGTAGAGAAAGTTATCAAAACAAGTAAAAGACACAAAGCAGCTGGTATCGACGGAATAACAACAGAAGTCATCCAGGCTGGAGGGGACACTATGATCACCTGGCTGGAGAGAATTTTCAATAGAGCATGGGCAGAGAGAAAGGTACCAGTGGATTGGCAAAGATCAGTTGTAGTACCTATCTGGAAGAAAAAAGGAAACAAGAGAGAATGTGGAACTTATAGAGGAATATCTTTACTAAGTCATGTGGGGAAAATGTATGCAAAGATCTTAGAAGGTAGGACAAGAGCAAAGGTTGAACCTCTACTGAGTAAAGCACAATTCGGTTTCAGGAAAGGGCGAGGTTGCACTGATGCCATATTTGCACTAAGACAAGTCTGTGAAAAGACACTCGAATACGATAAAGAGCTGAACGTGGTCTTTGTAGATCAAGAGAAGGCATTCGACCGTGTAGACAGAGATGTGCTGTGGAGAATTCTTGACGATTACGGAGTGCAGGGTCAATTATTAGACAACATCAGAGCCCTCTATGAAAAAAGTGAAAGTGCAGTAAGAACATCTAGTGGTCTTTCTGAATGGTTCAAAGTCACAACTGGTGTCAGACAAGGATGTGTACTGTCACCATTACTTTTCATAACATACATGGATAAGATCACTGTAGAAGCAAACCCAGACGTGTATGCTATAAACGAATTACTTTTTGCTGATGATCAAAGCATACTGTATCAAAATGAATATGATCTACAGGAAACATCTGACTACTCTCAACAACAGCTGTTTACAACATAATATGAGAATCAGTACAGAAAAAACAGAAGTTATGAAGATCAGCAGAACACACAGGCCACTGAATATAAATGTTGGAAGTGCCAAAATCAAGCAAACCAAAAGAGTTCAAATACTTGGGCAGTATATTTACAGAGGATGGAAGAATGGACAGAGAGATAGAAACAAGAATACAGAAAGCAAATGCTGTCCACATACCAACTATCACCTCTGCTTAAAACATCCAGATATAACCATGAAGACCAAAAGACAATTGATAAACACCATCTTCATTCCAACACTCTGCTACCAGTGCCAGACATGGACAATCAACAAGACCCATGAAAGAAAAATAGAAGCCTGTGAAATGAAATGTCTAAGAAAAGCAGCGAATAAGACAAGACTAGACAGGATAAAGAATATAGACATTAGAAACACTGTCAAAACTACACCATGTTTAGACTACATAGAACATCAAAGAATGAAATGGTTTGGACATCTAACCAGGATGAAAAATGATCAAATAACATCACAAATTTTCAATCAAAGAAGCTCAGGATATAAGGCAAGAGGAAGACCAAGGAAACGGTGGATTGACGGGGTCTCCGAAACCTGCCAAAAGCATGGCCTCAGAACATCAGATGCTGCCCGCCTTGCTTATGACAGGAACTTGCATCTCCCCACAACGCTTAGCGGCATACGTGGAAGGAAAAAGTAAAGTAAAGTATAACACACACCTGGAAATGAAACTACCATCGTTGTGCTATTTAGACCCCCCCCTCCCCTTCCTTTTCTCAGTCATGCTGGTACTGTTTGTTCAGATCTGATACGACTGCTTAATATGGCACAAATATTTCAGTTTCCGAGGCAAGATGCTGTTTACTAGCCAAGACTCCTTCTTGTGTGTATTGTTGCCCATGTAAACAAAAACACAAAATATCTTGGCCAATCGAAAAGAGTAGCTAACGGCGCTGCCCAAGCACAATTTTGAGTTAAAAATCTACACAAAATGTTTCAGTGCGTTATCTACGCGACCCACCAGAGTGCGTGCAATGGGCTGAGATTCTTCAGATTCAGGCTTGAGTCAGAAGTAGAACGGAGCACTTATTTATGGATTACTACCCTTGTGCCATGATTTTGAAGCTTAAAATAAGCGGCTATCCTCCGAAAAACGGTCCTAAATTATCAATGAGGAAAATATACTTTAACAGGGCCTCGGTTACGTGTCAATTGCGCACTTCCATCACCGCCGAGAATTATCCCCTACGCCGCTCACGCGGGGTGGTTGGGGCTAAACAAGATGGCTCGGACTCAAGGGCAGCAGCTACTGCATCTCCCTTCATTTTATTTGCTCATGAGTCCTAGCCATCTGAGCGGCGTAGGGGATAATTTAGTTTAATATTTGGCTGTGGCGGAAGTATGCGATTCGGCGGTGGCGTTTAGTCCCTGGACTGAGGTCCTGTTAGGGTATATTTTCCGCCTCGATAATTTAGGACCGTTATTCGGGGGATAGCCGAATAAGCCATTCCTTGTCAGTATTCCTTGTCTTCTTCGCCTACGGTATTCTGAGAATCTTTCTATAGCCCTCGAGTTAAAACATTCATATTTTCTTATATACTGAATGCAGTATGATAATCAGAAGCATACAATTTTAAATCAAACCAGACACCAGGGAAGGGAGCTGTGTGCATGCGTTTCAGGTAGGAATTACTGAAATGGACAGATATATGTATGTGAGCTTCACTGACTGTACTAAACCATCTGATAAGTCGAAATATTCACACACAAGAAAAACTATCAGGTTGTTGGAAAACTTACAAACTTATGGCAATTTTGTGAAAATAATATTTTTTTTTTTTTTAAATAACATACTGGCAACAAACATTTAAAAATAAAAAAAATTATTCGGAAGCAACTGTGAACTTGTCAACATTTCAAGCAAACAGTTAAAAGGGAATGTATACTATCACCTGGGCTATTGAATTTTTACACTGAAAACAACGAGACCCTCACCAGCTGATGGGAAGTGTATAACCGCCAGGTGCTCACCTACAGATATGTAGGTCATGGGTTCGAATCCAAAGAGAGCCTGACTTTTTTCCTTAAAAAATGACCTTGGCTTCTTCCAGGTCAACTCAAAAGACTTGAGTGGGTACCAGGTAAAGTCCTGGGAAGTAAATCTGGCCGGCATGATACCAATCATATCACCCACTGAGTGCTGATTGTCTATAAAATATAGGTCTAGCCCTGTACACCTGAAGGCCTGGAGAAGGGTCCCTTTAGTGTGTAAAGATCTTGTGATATGCTGATGATACAGTTTCAATGACTGAAAATAAAACACTGCTACAAGAAAGACTAAAGATTCCAAACAAAGAGTCCCTGATAATGGTTAGGGGTTTTCCTGTCAGAAGCCAAAATAAAATCTTAACATGAACAGACCAGGGTGACGGCACACTCTAGCCATGCACTCCTATAAGTACTAAATGCAGGCGGTAATGTCAATAAGAACAAATGTAATATTAATAACAAAGAAAAAATCTACAACATCAAAGCATGTGGGAAAAGTCAGGCGAAGTGGCCTTGATGAAAGCTACTGAGGTTGAGGTTTAAATACCGGATCAACATCATGGCACATGGGTAGGGTAGTAACCCATAAGTGCTCTGTACCTCTAACTCAAGTCTAAGTCCGAAGAAGCTCAGCACAGTGCACAGGCTCTGTAGGACCGGCGAGGATCCTGAAATACTTTAGGTCGATTTTTAACTCCAAATTTTGCCTGGGCAGTGCCGTTAGGCTACTCTTTTCAATTTCCAACTGCCAGGTTTTTTTTTAACGAGCGAAATAATGCACACTGGCATCTGATCTCACTACCCAGATTCCAGCAGAATTACTAGAAGTCCAAAACTATGTGAAAAAATCCCAGCCCCTACCAGGGATCGAACCTGAAACCTCTAGCACTCGAGGCAGACACCATGCTTCAAGACACGTAGCTCCCTGATGAAAGCTATTGTGCATATTCCAAAAATTCTGTACCATACAGCTTTGTCTAGACTAAAGAGGAACAGGCCAGACAGCTTATCATAAAGTTGACAAGTGTTGGAGAACATGCAGCATTATCAGGTGCCAAGCTGCAGGGAGATATCTCCGTTTCATGCACAGAAAAACGTGAACATATATTAAAGTCAATTATGCCCTGTCCTTAATCGAAATATGATAAATTGTCCTTCTTTATTTAAAAAAAAAAACGTAAATGGAGTGAGAGAATAAAAGAAATATGAACTCACCAAATGTCACAAATGCAAGAGTCAATATCCAGAGTTTCATCTTGAACGCTGGTCAAGAAATGCTGTCAAAACCAGGATCTCAGTAAAATCAACAAGCAGGCAATAGTACAGGTGTGATATCTGTTGAGTGAAGGATAAACATTTTTAGATGTCAGAACATACTCATAGACCAAAGTCTATCGGGGAGAAGCTGTAGAAAGAACACAGGCATTTCTATATACATGTGAGCTTATAGGGATGTGTATTTACTGAATAATTAGTGTACACAAGAAACTTCTAACCTCTTCTTCACTGGTTATTCATCCACCTCTAGACTTTAGTCTTTTTCCAGAACCTGAGTGTTGTGTGCACATTCATTTAACAGATCTGGCTTAAATGCACGCAGACTGCTGGTTCTTTGTCTGTCAGGCAGATGCACTCCAACTTCAAAGAAAGCTCACATATAGCTGACTCTAATGACATGCTTGTTGGGGAGGCAAAAGGTCTACTATTATTGTCCCCACACACCAGAATCCACACGGGGAAACTTCTAATTTAATCCTGACACCATTATATGAGATCAGACATACAGTACTACACTGCAGACTGCATAAGGCAATCTAGGATGTGGCGACCGTCTGTTGTAAATTACAATTGTTTATCCCCAGCAATTTTTCTTGTTTAAATTCTTATCTGGATAAGAGGTATTTCTGATAAGAGTGCCATTTCTTGGGTCCCCCATAAGAACACTTTATCAGGTCTGTACTGTACTGAGCTATATGTGAAAGCTGGCAGCTCCAAGATAGTGCTGCAGAGGAGCGGATACAATGAAGCCAGGGTTTCTGTTTACCAAAACTTCCCATCACTACTATGTGGGGTGTCTTGGGCAGACATCAGCCATTTTAACACCAAGATGATCACTATTTCTCAATATGATATCAGCTAATCAAGGAGAGGACTAACAAACTGTGTTTAAATTTGCAGAGAACTCATTATTTGTTTTCTCATCTGTCATTTGTGAAATTGTCCAACTTTTTTAGTATTTAAGTTCTCTAAAGTTTGTAATTTTTTTGTCTAGCCCATCTAAGACTGGACTCTGTAGCTTCCTAGTTTTGTTCAGGTATTTAACCACTGTTTTCATTCATTAATTTGTATGTGTTAGTATTTTCACAGCAACTGTCTGCTAATATGGCAAACCGGTACCAATATTTTTTCCCTTCTTAACCCTTTGGAGACGACACGGCTGAAATATCGCCCAACACAAAGTAGCCAAAAGGACAACTGTGGCGATCCGTTGGTCCTATTTAATAGAAGCCTTGATATTAGCTGGCAGGTTTTCGTACCAGCCAATAAGACTGCTTTTTGCAATACTTGCACATGTGGACTGTTCATTGACGGCTTTCAATAAAGTTTGATGTGTTCTGTAGTTTTAAATCGATTTTTTTCTGGCGTTACCTGTGCCCAAAAAATGGCAAAAAGGACTGTTGCGTCATAGCAACTGAAACACAGCTGGAGGCAGGAAAATTAGTACAGTCATGTGCCAGACGTACCTAAAGGTCCTCCAAGGGCCTTACTCCCCAAAATACAGGTGTTAGGACTTATTCAAGCTTCATCCATCAGGTTAAATGATTGTTCCCAAATTTAAAAAAAAATTTTTTGCATAAATCATGCAAATCAGAATAGTTAATTTGAATAAATGTTGAGATTTCAGTTTGATTCCTAAATATTATGTTAGTTCATTTAATTTCTTTCATGAATATATAAAAAGTGTTGTATATGTTAATTAAACCCTTTATTGTGTGCGTATACATTTTGAGAATCCCCTCCTCCAAAGGGGTTAAATGCCATGGCGTGTAGAACTGGTAGTCATATCTATCCACAACCTCCTGTCTTGTGTACTTTCAATCAACTCTGACACAGATGATCCTTCATGCCACTGTGTAAGAAAGTCCAGCATCTTCTCTGTCTCTTTCTCTCAAACTTACCTACAATAACGATGTACTCCAGCTTTCTCCTTCTCATGACATAAGAATGTAGATTGTCTTCTTTTGATGATGGCACTTAGTTCTCTTCGTGAGCCATTTCTTTCAAGACACCATTACTCTTTTTAATTCATGCAGGGTCACCCGTCTATAAAACATCTCAGTACTAATCAATCTGTTGTAAGTCCAGTTATGTTTATAATTGTGGAAATTACTCCATTTTCACGTTCGACCTCATTCATTTGTGGCCGCTGCCTGCTAACCAGACAAACAATTATTGTATTTCGCAGATGGTGACCACACAGTAGAAGTCTAAGCCTGCGCACCACTTTCAACTGTTGGTTAGCTTACAGATTCAACAGTTTTTACTTCATCCCTTTTGCTGTCATTATCTAAATATCCTGTATTTTAAAATGACGACTTAAGTCACCAACTATTAGGCCTGATTTGTTTTATTTCCAGAGTTGAGAAAATTTGTCAATGCTGGATCTACATGTGAACTCTCATTGTAAACATTCTTTTTGTTTAGTTTAAATTTAAAGAATATCTTTAATAACTGGTTTTACTATATATTAAAACAGATACTTAAAGAATTTGAAAAAAAATACAAAAAAACAAAAAAAAAACCATTATGTTGTTACTACTGCTGACATAATCAAATAATACTTGAGATGGCAGATATCTAACTCAGTTTAATGGAAATGTTAGCCATTGTGGGAGTAAGAATAAGTATTGTCGCCCAACTTTGGCTGTTATTCTGTGACCTGATTATGGAATCGACTGGGTGGATTTTTACAAATATTAGAAAAGAACCTTCCAGTACAGGACATCTCTGCCTGGCATTATGACAGTCCAGTATTCCACACATGGCTGAAACCTAATCTCTTCCTACGATCAGGTAATAGTCACTGGAGGTATGAAAGAGAGTAGAGGAGTGGTAATGTTTAGTTGTCATAGTCGATACTACCACTTAACTATACTCTCTTTCATACCTCCACTGACTATTACCTGATCGTCTGGGGTGTAGACTTACTACACTCTTCACACAGGAGAACCTTTTGTCTTCTTATACATCCTTTAACTATTATTCTTCTCATCTGTCTCTCTCTACTTTTATATATCTTCTCTTTTCTTCTCTATCCCCCTGTCCTCCCCTTTCCTTTGAAATGTGCCGGTTACACACTCAGGTGATGTGATTATTTATACTGATGGTTCAGTGTCAAGAGGCAAAGAATTGCCTGGGGTTTCTTAGCAAAAGCTAATGGTCGACATTTGGTAAAGGAGAGCCTAGCAAATTATACTTCAACAACTAGCTTAAGAGGAGGTGGAGGCGGTCACTGCAGCCTTCCACTGGCTAGAGAATATGATACACACACACATCCTGTTTGTAACCGACTCAGACACCATGCTGACTGACTTTCTACCCCACCAGGACATCACACAAGCGATAAACACCCCATGACACAAAGTGCCATCATGTGAAAGAGGATCGTCGTGGAGAGGTCCCAGAAACCGCGTTTAGGCAATTGGCCATATTTATGGACTGCTATATTGCGGCCCCTGGCAAAAGCCAGGGTGGGGCTTCAAATAACAAAAAATTGAGACACCATGCTGATGAAGGTGAGGACATGCATGTTTTTTGCATAGTGGCATGCTTCGCTTCAGAGGTCAAGGGTGAAGAGCACTGTCTGGATCTTTTCTCTGCAGTATGCCGGTGTGTTGGGAAAGGAAAAGTTGGATGGATTTGCTGGCTCTGCACAATTTGATGGAATACTGATACTTGATAAGGTATCATCATCATCATCAAGTACCTTGCCAGCTGGCGTAAACATTCATGCATCTCCACAGATCTCGGTCTTTGGTGTTCTGGATCAGTTTCACTGATGATATTCTTCCATGCCACTGTCTTAAGCCATCAACCGTCTCCTCTCTTGGTCTGCCTCTGCTACCAGTGATCTTTCCAGTCATCAATTCCAGTGTTCTTTTTCTCATCACATGACCCTAAAACTTTGTTTTTCTCCTTCTCATTGTTGTATATAAGGCTCTACTTTCATTAGCCATTTCCAGGCAGTCATTGTTGTTTATTCTGGTAGTCCAAGGTATTCGCAGCATTTCTTTTCAAGAACCACATCACAGTGCTTCTAAACTCTCCTTAATCTGTTTGCTTACATTTCAAGATTCATTGCCATACAACAGATAAGATAAGGCAGACGTGATTAACAATTTGAGGACATATCACCACTTTAGTGGCTTATGAATCTATCATGTTTGGATGGATCGCCACTTAAGTAGCTTCGCAAACAGATAGGCTAATATTGTTGGATTGTATCAACATATTTTGTTGAAAAACTCGAATTGGCGAAAGGAAGTATTATCGATTATTGCTTTCCAAGCAAGGTGAGTTAATAAGTTTAATCTGTGATTTGTTTTTAATTAATTCAGTGTGATACAAATAATAATAAATTCTTTCAGATCAAATGATCAGGGAAAATGTCTAGACCTGTCCTTGATAAATCTCAGCCAGATAATGACAGCAGTCTTGAAACCATGAATGATAATGTAAGTGTCAAACCTATTGCCAATAATATAGGTTAGGACGGAAGATCAAATAATATTTTACTCGGATCGTCCCTGTTTTCGATCAGCTGTGTTCGGAATTTGGTTGTGAAATCTGACATGTCACACAAATATGGTCAAACGATCCAAAGTATTTATGTTGAATTGTTTCAAATAAGGGTTAGCTGGTGCATAACTGAACACTGCAGGTGAATTGTTAGAAACTGATAGCAGTCTTGTTGAACAAGTTAACAAACAAGGCAAGCACAACATTTCACATGTAAAACAAACATCTCCATGTGTGTCTAACATCCTTGAATGTGATTTTAATAATTTGTTGTAATACCGACACTCAAATAGTTTAGGTATATTCTGTATTCATCCTTGTTTAATTTGATATTTTATATGTCACTATACAGCCAATACGTCTTCTTCAGGAAGGTTTTTAAGCTTTGTCACGGTGCAGTAAACAAATTTACCTCAAAATTAATGACAAACCCCAGAAAAAAATGTTCTCTGAAAGAGTTAGGGACTTATGGGAGACCATGTACAATTTGGAACAGCAAGCTGACCATCACAGTCTGGTGACAGTGATGCACTGAAGGGTGACGAGGGCCACTGGTTGATACTCGAGGCTCAGAGGAAAGTCAAGGCAGATATATTTTCAGACTGCTATTGGCACTCTGCGACCACTGCCGAAGGAGCGCTAATGGGAATGCCCCGAGTGTTGTCATGTCAGCTCCGAATCAAAAAAATCTCTAGTCCTGCTCTCCCTTGCAGCATCAGGTTTTGAGGAAACATTAGGTGCAAGCCTTAGTACGTGAGATGTAGATGCTAGTATCTCCTGCCTCGGATATTCCATCTATCTGGTGTTAGTCTTGACCCTATCAGAACAACCTGATCTGTTGTCTCTTGATGTAGTTTAGACTAGACATGGTTCCATCGCAACTGTTTTCCTGATATAGTCTTTTATGATCCTGTCTCTTCTGGCTACATTCAGGATTCATTCGTGCTGTTTAGATTTGTCTTTTTATTGCCCGATTATAAAAAATAATAATAATAAAGTGTACTCCGTTAGCCATCACATACTCAAGGCCAAGATGTACATGATGTGGTGGAGTCTCATGCATCGTTGCCTTTCCTCAACAATTTTAAAAATGACAGGTACCCACTGAGATTTTCCTAGCAGTACGCAGTAATAGCACCCTTCTGTAGGCATAATTTTCCAGTCCTTTTGTGTCATAGACACTTTGTGGTGAGTACCGCTACCTTTTTTGCAGACACTGTGGTGAGTATCGGTACCTATATTTCAATAGACACATTGTGGTGAGTATCGGCACCTATATTTCAATAGACACTGTGGTATCGGCACCTATATTTCAATAGACACTGTGGTGAGTATCGGCACCTATATTTCAAAAGACACTGTGGTGAGTATCGGCACCTATATTTCAATAGACACTTTGTGGTGAGTACCGGCACCTATATTTCAATAGACACTCTGTTATGAGTACAGGCACCTTTTTCTACAGGCATTCTGTGGTTAAGTACCGGCAACTTTTTTCTCGGAAAGCCCTGGGTATCTATAATTTAAATTAGTCTATATTTTATGAAGAATCTGGGTGTACCCCTAAGACCATCAGAAAAACAGGCTCTCCTTGCAATTTTGGTCGCTAGTTGCAATTACGGAGTGGAAAAGAGGGAACGACACAGATGACATAATTAGGGCTAGGGGTAGGGTTAGGCTAATGTGAGTCGCAGCGTGTGGTCTAGACACCATGTTGAACTCACTGTGTTTTGTGATTCGTGCCTTGTCCACTCCATAATGGTACTGCAGCCAGGGGACTGAACTCCGACTAAGCGGCCGTCGCCGTCCAAGTAGCGACCATTATTGCAAGGAGAACCGAAAAACATAATCCCTCCACTTTGTTTTCTTGTTCAAACATTTAAGATTAATATCTCAGTAAATCAACTGATAGCTAAAGAAAAGCGGATGCTAATTGTCGTACACAACATCTGCAGGTGTAGGGCCTAGGGTTTTCCTTGCCTTGGATAGGAACCATGAACACAAGTTCTTAGTTCAACAACCGGACAACCAGGACTACCACTAGACGGCTGAGGTTTGAGTTTGAGGTTTAACAAAACTAGGTGACCAACTTTTTACCAATGGTTGCTAACTAACAACCCTTTGTTTCAGCAACCAATAAAACTACAATGTTACATACAAGAGATAATAAACTAAACAATATATGGCCTGGCGTTGTACTTGGTTGTTGAGGACAAACCTGGCGAGGCACCGTGAGGTGACGGTTGACGAACAGGCAATATTTTGCTTGAGACTAATTTCTACATCGAGCCTTTCTGGGGTAATAATTGTTGAAATTACCAATATAGTTACCATTCTACAGGTGACAGATGATACCTAACTTAAGAAATAAATCAAACTGATGGAGAAAAGAGCGAGGTGTTTACAAACCTTCCTTGTAGCGAGCGGCGTCCGTCAGCTTGAAGCATCCAGAAGTTAGCGATCGTCATATGACTTAGTCACGTGGTCCACTTCAAAGGTCAAGGCCAGTCTCTCAACGGCCGCCTTGGATTTCTGTTTGTCGTTGTATTATTATTACGTTTTTTTGTTGTTAGATAGTGATGCTGTTTTTTTTAAATACTATTGCTTTGTTATTTTCGTAGTAATGTTGTGTTATACTGTATGTGTTATAGTGATATGTCCTACTATTGCTATGTTATATTATTACTGTACTTCTTATAGTGTATAGTGTTGTTTACTACTACTACTTCTTCTACTTCTTCTTCTTCTTCTTCTTCTTCTTCTTCTTCTTCTTCTTCTTCTTCTTCTTCTTCTTCTCTTCTTCTTCTTCTTCTTCTCTTCCTCCTCCTCCTTCTTCTTCTTTTTCTCCTCCTTCTTCTTCTTTTTCTTCCCCTTCTTCTTTTTCTCCTTCTTCTCCTCCTCCTTCTTCCCTTCTTCTTCTTTTTCTCGGAGCTCAGGCCTTCAACTTCTTTTGCTCCCCCTGGCATCCTTTGCTTTTGCACGAAGCTCCCTTATTCTTTTTTTCCTTCAATGTCTAGCCCCTTTCCATCGGAGGATCCCCCAAAAAGTGAGCACAGGCCTTCAACAGCATGCTTCATGCTATAACCCTAGCATCCTTGTCTGGTGTTTTCTCACGAATCTTTCCTTACAGTGTCATATCTTCTTTTGTTAACTTCAATCCTTCTAAGGACTCCCTTTTTGTTAGAGGAAGCCCCACTCTGGCTTTTGCCAGGGGGGCAATATAGGCAGGCCATCAATATGGCCAATTGTCAACGCGGTTTCTGGGACCTGTGCGGTGATAAATCCGCGTGTGGCATATTGTGAAATCGGGTGTTTCTCAGCTTGTGTAATGTCCTGTTGGGGTAGAGTGTCAGTCATCTTCGCTTGTTAATTCACTCGAATTTGTTCAGTTCTCTGTCTAAACTATTCTGCCGAGTAACAACCGACCTAGCCGCATTGTGATACCAGCTAAGTGATTTTTTGTATCTATATAGTATTGTTTATTTTGTTTGTGCTGATGAAGGCTCAATAGCCGCAACGTTCACGTTTTGTTTGTATTTGTTATATTGTGAAGCTTGCTAATATACTTCTCGTTCGGGTTTGTATCTTTTCTGCCTAAACTACATAATAGTGACTAAATCATACCATTTAGTTCCCTTATTTCTGCACCGGCGCCAGGTAAGGAATATTTACATCAGTCTATTCAGTTCATAATTGAGTAGAGCGACTGGCGAAAGACTAGCTGGCTGGCTGTCAGGCAGGAGATCGTGATTCGATCCTTGGTAAAGGATAACTAAAGTTCTACCAGAGCAAAAAAAAAAAAAAAAAATAGCCTGCATCTTCTTTGGTGACTGCACTCAAATGCTCAAACTCACGGACACCCCCTATACCCTTCCACTCCTACACAACTACAAGGGGTAAATACGGCCAATAAAGACTAAAAGCCCGTATATAAGAACCAAGCACAGTATGGAATAAAAGAAGTTTCTACCCACAAATGACATGCTACTTAGTCAGTCGCGAGTCGAGGTTTCAACACCGCTACAGGCGGGTCGCCATTTAGATCCCTTTTCACGCCTTTGGGCGCATCGGGCATATGGGAAAAGCACACATATTTTTACAGACCAATTGGCACTAGGTGGGTAATGTGGTCAGCATTACGCTGGCCGTCTTTAGGCTGGGTCGACCTGCGACGCCCAATCGTTATTGCAGAACCAACTCCAGCATATTTTTTTACTGTTGTGGTTTTCCTAGGCAAGTTTACGTCCAGTAGTTTGCCATTGCTTTCTAGACTGTCGGCATCTCGATACTACTGTCGAAGCCAGCGCAAGGCGCAAGACCCGCAGCTGGGATCGAACCTGGCACCCCGGCATTACATAGCGCGTTTGCAACGCCTAAGACACAGACGCCGACGCGACGCTTAATACCATGATACAAATCCACACAGCCAGCAGTGGGTTTTGATCGCGGTATGTTGGAATTACGAGTCGGACTCGCTCGCAACGCCTAAGCTACGGACACCGCCACATGAAACAAGTCTGAAGATCTATACTGTATTCACTACACTTCTCTAGGATGATTCTCATATTAAAAATATGGTCTCTTGTTCCTCTGCCCCGTCTGAAACCCGATATTGCTTCTTGTGATTCATATTCCAATTTATTCTCGACCCTCCTTAAGATGATCTGCAGAAATATTTTGCTGGCATGATTAATTAGAGCTATAGTACGATAATTTTTACATAATTTGAGATTTCCTTTATTCGGGATGGGAATATAAACTGATCTTTTCCGCGCTTTGGGCCAGTCAGCACTGTTCCATATTTCCACACAAAGTGCATCGTATAGAATAACAATTTTTAGAGGCCTCAGAGATGTGGTTTTACAGAAGAATGCTTAGAATACCTTAGACAGCCAAAAAAAAGCAACCAAGAGGTTTTGAAAGAGGCGGGAGCCCGAAGACAACTTATCACAAACATCAGAAGGAGACAGTCATCATTTTTCGGTCATGTTATGAGAAGAGGGAAAATAGAACATGTTGTGACCACTGGAAAGATCTGTGAAAAAAGGGATAGAAGAAGACAACGAGAGAAGATGCTTGACAGTCTTGTTGCATGGCATGGAGGTGTGTCGGCACCCGAACTGATACATGCTGCAGGAGATCGCAGATTATCGAGAGGCATGATCGCCCACGCCAGTCGGCAAGGCACATGATAATGATGATGATAGAATAACTTTGGCTTCTCCTCCAGCCTGGATTAACTCTGCTGGTATTTCGTCACATCCCGGAGATTTGAGAGATTTCAGGTTCTTTATTGCTATTCTGACTTCCTCTAATAGAGGTTCAGGCTCCTTCTCTTCGAATTCATCGGCACTATCTGGCATGTTTTTCGAATCTCTGTACATTTCTCCATAATACTCCTTTCATCTTTCAAGTATTTCTTTGCTCTCCGTCAAGGCGTTGCCATTTTTTCATTTATTACATTCTTTGAAGGTTTGAATTTTCTTGTTAGTGTTCTGATCTCTTTGAACATTTCTCTGTCCCTTCCCTGATGCTGGAGGTACTCTATTTTTCTTGCATGTCTTAATTACAAATTGTTTATTGTTTTCTCTGATCGCATTTCTAACTTTCTTCATGTGGTTTTTACATATTGTGTTGCTGGTTTCTGTCCTTGTTTGCTTCAATGTTCTTCTTTCTTCAGTTAACCTCAACGTTTCTTCTGCGATGTATTCTTGTTTCTTATATACTTTCTTAGCTATCATATTTTGCGCTGTTGTAATGATTATGTCGCTTGCCTGTGTGGCTAGTTCATCAGGTGACATTTCTTCCTGAACTACCATCAATATCTCAGATTTATTGTTCCCTTCTATACTAAACTCTGGTGGTGTGAGCGTTAAATCAAAACGAATTGAATGCGGCCATTCTAGAACCTTTTTCGTTTTTAACTTTGGATTCACCACAAGCAATGTGTGGTTTGTATCACCATCAGCACCGGTAGTGTTTTTGCGGATGTTATGCTTGTCTTCCATCTCTGTTGCGTCATGATGTAGTTATTGTAATTTCCATCAGTGACTCTGTGAAGAGCTTTCTTCTGGTAATCTGGTAATCCTAGTTTCAGCTTCATAGCAAACGGGTCACCCCGCATATGCTCCGCTCCTGTGCCAACGAAAAACAAACGCAGCTCACAGTGTCACGCCATGCACTCAACTCAGAAGCTGGGCGACGAAACTACATCCTTACAGTCTACAAATGGAGCAAAAATGCAACGACCACCGTCTGGGAAAAAAAAATCTTTGCCACGGCTTTAAAAAAAAAAAAGGGGGTGGCCGTACCTAGCGTGCATTTTGACCGGAAGAATTATATGAGGGTTAATAAACGGTCACCCCAGCAGTACCCTCATTATTAGCTGGGGAAGGGACTTAGGAGATTACATCCACCAGCAGGCGTCGCCCCTACAAGAGCTTTCTTGGGTGTTGTTTTCACTATTTGCGATGACAAGACTGTTTTCTATGCACAATTCTATGCTGTGTGGACCTCGCACATTCTCTTGCCTTTCCCCTTTCTCTGCACCTATTTTAGCGTTTAAGTCTAACATAATTATCACAGTATCTCTTTTCTTTACTTTTTCTAATTGGTTTTGTAACTTGCTGTAAAATTCGACATGTTCTTCTACTCCATATGAAGATGTTGGTGCGTAGACTTGTAGACTGGAGATGTTTCCATTTTTCGCTCCGAGTCTGATAGTAATATTGTGATCGTTGACTGGGTTGTAACCATGTAGAGCTGAAGAGACTTTCTGAGATTGCAAAAGACCAGTTCCGATTTGTCCACCCTTCTCTTTCCCAGAATAAATGAAGGTTTCTCCCGCTTGACACTTGAAATAGCCCTGCCCCAAACTCCAGCACACGAGGTAGACGCCATGCCCCAAGATCACTCACCCCCCCCCCCCCTCACCCCCCCCCTCACCCACCTGTGTTCAGAAATTCCAAGAATGTCAATGTTGCACCTCCTCATTTCACTCCCAATAATTTTTAGTTCCCCTTGATATAAACTCCCCACGTTTATGTTCCTATCTTCGTTATATATAAAAGCGAAAAATAAAACTTTTAGACAGATATCATTCTAGTGTCACTTCAATTATAAAAGGTTAACATTCACGAATGTGATAGAGAAAAAAAAAATATATACTAAGTAAAGAGTAACAAATGAATGTATGGTGACTTCACTGGTAAACAAGAGTTAACATCCAGCTCACTTCTTATAGCAGCCAGTAAGGCGAAAAACTCACAAGGAGTCGTTGAGTAAGCTTCTGTGTGAGAATGTCCTCCAAGAGGATCTCTTTTTGTGTATGTGCACGTATGGGTATGTGTGTGTTTGTGTGTTCTTTATATTAGGCTCTACAACTTAACAAAGGCTCAAATGCACAGAGTCTGTCAAGGTCTAGTAAGTTTGTGAAACGGTTCAATGGTTTCTGGGGACGCACATAAATAAATACCTACTGCGCTATAAATATATATAATGAGAAAACATATCTGAATTTACTTCAGACCCAGGTTGAAGGAGACAGTTCTGTGTATACTGCTTGATAAAAATTATTTATAATTAACATTCGATAGCGGCCATGGGAAGTCGTTACAATCATTGGGGAGGGGTGGGATGGTTGGGGGGGGGGGGGGGGGGGGTTGCTGAGTGATCTTGAAGCATGGTGTCTGCCTCGAGTGCTGGAGGTCCCGGATTCAGGCCCCGGGGAAGGCTGGGATTTTTCACGTGGACTTCTAATAATTTCCCCTGGTCTCCGGGTAGTCAGATCCTGGAGATCCTGCAAACGGAAAAAAAAAAAAAAACTTTTTTGCAGTTGGAAATCGAAAAAAAAGTAGCGTAACGGCGCTGCCCAGGCAAAATGTTGAGTTAAAAGTCTACCAAAAGTATTTCACGATCCTCGCCGGTGCTACGGAGTTCGTGCACTGCGCTGAGATTCTCCGGACTCAGGCTTGAGTCAGAAGTAGAACCGATCACATAGGGGTTAATACCCTTGTGCTATGATGTTGATCCGTTGTTAAAACCAAGCAACCAACCACATTGTTCAAGCGAAATGTCACGTGACTTGTCACCATTGCCGTATCCTTAGTCGTAGTTGTCATGTGACGCATCATCGTTGTCATGTGACTTGTCATAATAGTCACAGGTCTCCACAAATTTCATTCCATCGTGTCTGTTGACACTACCTCGTAATACCACCCTCCTAATGTATCCAACTGATGTTGTTTTTGTCTTTACCCGCCCAATTTTTATTTGTCAAGATTCTTTTATGGATTCTTCTTTCCTCAGCACAACACACGCGCGCGCACACACACACACACACACACACAAACTCTCACGCACGCATGCACACACACTAACACATGTTTCTTTATTACATTTTAACTTTCTAGAGGCGATGACCAGACGACTACTTATCACACACATACAAACAGAAGCAGTAATTTTTGTTCTCTCTGTCATGCTGGGAGAACACAGAAGACAAACTATGTGACAAATGGAAAGACAGAGTAAGACAGCAGAAGAAGATTATTGTCAAGCTTTTTGTCATGGCTTTGAAATGTATCCACACAAGAGCTAATACATGCTGCTGGAGATCGCAAATTGTGGAAAGACATGATCGCAAATGCCAGACGGTAAGGAGCGAAAAGGTTAAGCTCTTTTTATTCATAATAAATCTTTTCAGCTGTTTCAACACTTGTGAGTGTTTTCATCGTGTCTTATACAAGCATTCGTTCATAAATGGTCTTTGTACCGTCTCCATTGTTTAGTACGAGTGGTTTGAGAGAGAGAGAGAGAGAGAGAGAGAGAGAGAGAGAGAGAGAGAGAGAGAGAGAGAGAGAGAGAGAGAGAGAGAGAGAGAGAGAGAGTGATCTGGGAATTTTTCATCGAGTTAAAAGCAGCAGACATGGGTAATAACACGGTATTTGTGAAGGGACAGATTTACAAAAGTTGCATCCCTTGGATCAGCTGTGTTTAAATGAATGATCTTAATAATTCACAAAGAGCAATAAGGCTCAGAGATTAATTGTTCACAAACTGAAATTGTCAATATTGCCTAGAAGAAAGAAATAAATGACAACATTATTATGGAAATCGATCTAAACAACTATCTTGAAGCATTCATAACATCTAAAAAAAAAAAAAAAAAAAGAAGTGTTTTGCAGATATTGGAACAAGAATCTTCATAGCAAAAGTGGCTTTTAGCAAGATGCAAAAATTTTCACCAACCAGAAAATCCCGGTCATCCGCCTGTGGGATGTAATTTTTCGTTGTGTCATCGGGTATTTATCGCTTGTGTGATGTCCTGGTGGGGTAGAAAGTAAGTCAGTCAGATGCAAAAATTATCACCAACGAGATAATTTTAGTCATCCCCCTGTGGGACGCAATTTTTCTTTATTCTGAATGTAGCCCGGCCATAAGTATGGTCTAATGGCTGAACGCAGTTTCTGGGACCTCTCAACGGGTGATCCTCATCCACAAGGTGGCACATTGTGTCATCGGATGTTTATCGCTTGTGTGATGTCCTAGTGGGGTAAAATGTACTATTTCTATACCACTCAGATGTGAATTTCAGTGTGAAAAACAGTATTTACATGTTTTATAGAACGTGAATTGTTATAAGTACTTGAGACATGCACAGTGTGCTGAAAAGATTAAAGAGCAGAGATGTGTTTGTTGTTGTTGTTATTGTTGATAAGAATGCAAAGAATATTTTACGGATAGAAGGACAGACGAAGCGGTCAAAAGAACGTTATAAAATGATGAGGACAATTAGACGTGAACAGACTGTGCTCTTCAGAGATGTTATGAGACAAAATGGTCTCCAGAACTTGGTAACAACTGGCAAAGGTTGATGGAAAGAGAGCAAGACGAATGCAAAGAGATTAATACCTGAATGGCTCGGCCATGTGGATGGAACGAGACGAGAACATTGACTTGATCCGTGAGTATGGTCATGGTAAGATGGTGAAACATGACTGCCTATGTTGACGACACGGCACATGATGATGACGATTCCTCAGATTACTTTCATCGGAAACATTTACAAAGAGTGTGGTATGAATGATCTTCTTCTTCTTCTTCCTAGCATTAATTGGCTTCAAACCCCAGTAGAATGTTCTGGTTGTTTATCTACTTCTGGACTTAATCTTGTTCTAGAACTTAAGTTTTGAATGCATATCAGTTTTACAGACCTGACTAACTTGTATTCAGACTGTTGGTTCCTCGCCGCCCATGCAGATGCGCTCCGACTTCGGAGGGGAAATTCCCGAATAGTCGACTAATGATATTGTGATTAGTAGATCAGAGGGGTCGGCTCTGTGGCTATGTCGATGCGAATGCTTTGTAATGCCGGGATGCCGGGTTCTATTCCAGCTACGGGCCATTCGCCTTGCGTTGGTTTCGACATTGGTATCAAGAAAGCCGACCGTCCAGAAAGCAATGGCAAACTGCTGGACGTAAAGTTGCATAGAAAAATAATACAACAGCCATGGGCTGCAGGGGTTGGTTCTGCAACGTCCTGTAAAGGATACGCAACTTACCTAGATGAGAGGGAAAATGGCAGAGCTTTGTGCCAGATTATTCTGGTGACCAACAGTGAGGCACCCCGGGACAATGCATTCAAGATCGGGACGCCGACATAAGGAAGGCATTAGCAGTGCTCGAGAAGGAGAGTGGTTCAAGATAGAGACGCTGACACAAGGGAAGCATTAGCAGTGCTCGAAAATGGGAGCGGTTCAAGATAGAGACGCTGACACAAGAAAAACATGAGCAGTGCTCAGTAAGGGGAAGTTCAAGATAGGGACGCTGACACAAGGAAAGCATTAGCAGTGCTCAGGAAGGGGAAGTTCAAGATAGAGACGCTGACACAAGGGAAGCATTAGCAGTGCTCGGGAAGGGGTGGGGAAGGGGGGGGGGTGTTTCAAGATAGAGACGCTGACACAAGAGTAACATGAGCAGTGCTCGGGAATGGGTGGCGGGGGGGGGTGTTTCAAGATAGAGACGCTGACACAAGAAAAACATGAGCAGTGCTCGGGAAGGGGTGGAAGGGGGGGGGGGGTTTCAAGATAGAGACGCTGACACAAGAAAAACATGAGCAGTGCTCGGGAAGGGGTGGGGGGGGGGGGTGTTTCAAGATAGAAACGCTGACACAAGAAAAACATGAGCAGTGCTCGGGAAGGGGTGGAAAGGGGGGGGGGGGTTTCAAGATAGAGACGCTGACACAAGAAAAACATGTGCAGTGCTCAGGAAGGGAAGCGGTTCAAGACAGAGACGCTGACACAAGGAAAGCATTAGCAGTGTTTGGGAAGGGGAGCGGTTCAAGATAGAGACGCTGACACAAGGAAAGCATTAGCAGTGCTCAGGAAGGGCAAGTTGAAGATAGGGACGCTGACACAAGGAAAGCATTAGCAGTGCTCAGGAAGGGGGGCGGTTCAAGATAAGTGTGGCACAGTGTGTCGAGGGGCTCAAGTGACTAAAGACTCGTTTAAGTGCGTAATAACATAACAGCAATAACAAAACAACAACAATAATAATATGCTGGATGGACAAATACATATAATAACAGATCTGATATAATATGAAATGTATGAAAAATACTTCTAAGGTCAACATAACTTCTATGCGCGACTATAGGGGTCGCCTAGCCTCTGTACACATTCTATAGGGAGGATTGATTCTACCCCAGCCACCTGGGTACCAGAGACTCTACCTTCCAACCATTCCGATTAAAGGTGTTGTGCTGTCCTAGAACAAACCTCGAATAACTAATGTTGTAAGAACGAATATCTAAGCACACCAAGTATGTTAGGTTATTACAATCGATGTCACTGTTGATTAGATATCCCCAGTTGTGCTCATTTCTTGATGCGTTAGCCCCCAGCCCCCCCCCCCCCCCCCCCCCAACTACTTTTTATTGACTGTTTCCATGAGAAGTTGGATACAATACCTCCAGTCTTCACATAGAGTGCTTTATTGGGCTTTACTCCGAGGTCACGTAATCAGGTTAACGACTTAGAGTCCTTATCATCCACCAGCCATTGTTGACCTGATCAGCTCTGTCTATGCTTCCTTCAGCGCGTTTTGGTCCATTACCTGCCAACTGATTGGCTCGTACATTACCTCTCATCGCAGTATGCCCTTATGTGTTAATACTGGGAATGTAATGGATTTGAAGAAAGGGAAATGAGGGTGATGGGTGGGTTGTAGGGTGGGGATATATCTCCAGGAAGAAAAGAAATGGACAGATTATCGTCCATCTGAGACTGACCCCCGAATAGTGAGTGGTCTGTTGAGTCACTGAACATCAATCCTTCAGCTTGTAGCCTCAGAAAGGAAATGAGAAGAAAAGGTGGACTGGATATTAAAGGAATTAGTAATAACCGTTTAGTTTGTTTGTTCCCGTCATGAGAATTTGGCATTTAGACAACGGCATCATGACCGATGTGAATAGTTTCGTGTGCAAGCGTGAAAGTTTTTAATTGTTGTGGCAGTGGTCACCGGGGATGTCAGATTTTCCTCGTGTTTTCTGCCTAAATTTAAATTAATGTGGAGAACATACTGCGAGTTGCCAGGACAAAAGTAGGCAAAACTCGCAAACTATTACTAAATTTTGAAATTTGAGTCGAAATTAAATTTTTTTTTAAATTCCTAAAAGTGATTTAAAACACTATCTTTAAGTTTTGATCTGGTGACTGGCAACTGCCAAAAATGTTCACCAGTCATGTAGGGACTGCTGACGAAATCAAGCAAGGAAATAGAATGGACGTTACTGCAGCGCTTTGACTCTCAGCGAAAATCCTGCAACCCCACAAATCAGATGTTTTAACATCCGAGCAGCTGTATAAATCATACTGAATAAATATTGCAATGTTTTAACATTGGATTAATATTTAAAATATTATCAATATTTGCTTTCATTTCTGACTTAGTCGTCAGCTGGTCCGAGAAATTACCGGGGGACCTGGTATACGCGGTATTTGGTTTACATCAAACTGTTTATACGCGATACGTTTTGCCTGGTGGACAACTTTTCGTAACAATAGGGCTCTCGTGCTAGAACTTATATGAGTTAAAACGCGATTCGACACCTCGTGATACCACTGTTCACCTCTTTCCTTTACCATGAAAACGTTTACAAGATGTCAAAAACCTTGCAGAGATGTACCAACCCAAGAACGTTCAAACAAGATGTAATAGCACTGTATGAATAAAAACCGCCAAAAACTGCCTTTATTTTACCACTTTTGCGGTGTAGGCAGGGAGTCTTTGAGCCTGAGGGTTTACACACACACACACACGCACGCACACGCGCGCGCGCGCACACACGCACACACACACACATATATATATATATAGATATAGATAGATCGAACTAATTTTAGGAACTAACTTATTTTCAAAGGGTTGAAAGTTTGGCACTCAGACCCGTAAAATAATTTGGTTTAGCTGGGGTTGAACTCATGACATCAAGCATGTGAGACAAACGTGATTTTTTTTTTTTTTTTTTTACCGGTGCAAAAAAGATTTATTGTCTGCACCAACATTTAATTCACGCTCAATACAACACTATAACCAAAAATGAGATAGTCCAAAGTCATAGTCCAAACGTATTAGGCCCCAAACACATTCCAAACATGTGATCCAAAAGGTGGAACTGAAAGAACATAGTAGTCAAGGAAACAAGGTAATCCGGATATGCAGGATATCACAGACGGTTCTACTTCTTTTGTTTTTTAGCAGCTTTCTTTCCCATCTCCTTGTCCAGTTTGATATTGGCCTTTTTTCCAGACTCCTTTACTTTCTTTGCAGGCTTCATTTTTACTTCCTCTTCAGATTCATCCTCCTCCTCCTCCTCCTCCTCTTCATCTTCATTCTCCTTTTCTGAGTCATCATCATCATCATCAGTGTCTTTATCATCATCTTTGTTACTTGTCTTGCGTTTGGTGATTACAGGTGTAACTTTTTGTTTAGCACTTTTATTGGTTTTCTTATCTTCCTCCTCCACAACGGATTCATTGTTACCCAGTTCTGACTGGCTGATGTCCAGGTTTTCATTCTGTGGAAATTCTAACAAATGATTGCCTGAAATGGTCACAGGCCCTTTTCCTTCAGTAAGGGTGAAAGTGCCGCCAATTTTTCCATTGATTGAGAAGTTCAAAGTTGCCATGGGATTCACTCCTTTTGTTAAGTTAACAATGGTCCCTTTCTGCATTTCTCCATGAAGTGATAACCACTTCACTTCTGAACTTTATGTGTTGTTATGTGTAGACAGACAAACTGACAGACTAACCGACAGAAAGCCAACTCTAAAGAAGGGAGCTCAACTTTCCCGAATTTATACCGACACTAGAACTTTAATAAAGTTGAGATTGGAAAAGGCGACGCCAGACGATATATTGACTATTTGCGGGGCACAAGCCACACTTGACAAAATTGAAACGAATTCTCTAACCTTGACAACAAGTCCCTAGAGGCAGATCTCGTTTTAAAATTGTGTAATGGCTTCTGGAAATGAACTCACACGCACACGACAGGCAAAGAAAATGAAGCAGACACCACCAACTGGGAGGGCAGCGATTCCCAAACTATGTACTTTGCCTTTGGCTGCACATAAGACGGAAAAGAATATTTTGGCCACCGGGGCTTGTTTGCGGGAAAAGTATCAGATACTGACTGTGTTTTTTGGGTGCAAAGGTCACACTGAAAATTAGTTCTTCGTGTAATCAATGTAAGCTGCCATTAGTCAGCTGACGTGGAGAGCAATGGGTACCTATACCAAATGAACACAAACAGTACTTTGTGGTAGTTATCGCTCTCACAAGAAAGTGCCGTGATTTGGCGCCACTAATAGTTGATGCAGAAGTGAAAGCATCGGCGGAGGAACACACATCACCGGAAGATGTTGTTATATACACAGCTGGTTCTGTGATTGGTCAGAAGCGAAGTGCACGGGATTTCACAGCAAATACCAAAAGGAAAGTGACCAAAGAAGACAGTGGAGCCTTTGCTTCTAACATCAGCAGTATGGTAATGGAGGCCATGGCTGTAACAAAGGCCCAGTAATTCGCCAATGATTCGGTAAGCATACTTAAGACGATCAATGTGGGGTATATACGGAAACAGTGGCTCTATCAGATACAGCACGCAGCGTTTCGCAAAATCACCTTTTGTTTTGGTCCAGTAAATGCTGGTGTGAAAGGCAATTAGAGAGCAGACACTCTGGCTGGCAGTGCGACTATCGGCTAGGAATTCGGCATGTATGGACAGGAGAAACATCCTCAATTCTAGAGACTAAACACTGTGGGGCTTTCAGTTTCGTGGAAAACAATTTTTCACTAAATAGACGGCATACCCTGGGTGTACCAACTGGCGCTGCGAGACAGGAAACCCCGTTGTTACATCAACCAGAACAGAGTGGAAGTTGTTAGCATAAGACACTTGGAGACAAACTCAGGAGGATATCGGAGCACTTATGGTCATGTCCAAGGTGCTATGAAGATGATTTTTAAATATAGGGACACTGAACGTTAAAAACAGCTAAGAAAACAATATATGCTGATTATATAGTGTTGAATCCGGATAATGAAGATAATCTACACGTTTAGTGAATGCAACAATAGTTCATAGACACCCTCCCCACCCCCACTTTTTTATGCGATTCTGGAATTTCTTTAAAATGATGCAGAAAGAGATTTGTATGTTGTCAGAACAGATAGGTGTGGCCAAAAGTTGTATATATCACAGCCAAACTGTTTACCACAACACAATGTACCAACCACCTCTTTCAGGACAAACAAAAACTGACTTGTATGCACTTTGTTGATTCCTCGCCTCCCAAATGGTGCATAGGAAACAACAAGGAGACCCGCCTAATTCATCAACAATTATTCCATCAATGTTCTATATAAACAACACTGGGACCCGCTGAATTCATGATCCTTTATTCCATCATTGTTCTATATAAACAGCGCAAAGACCCGCTGAATTCATGAACCTTTATTCCATCAATGTTCTATATAAACAGCGCAAAGACCAGCTGAATTCATGAACCTTTATTCCATCAATGTTCTATATAAACAACGCTGAGACCCGCTGAATTCATGAACCCTTTTCCCATCAGTATTCTAAATAAACAACAGTGACATTTGATATAGTTACAGTATTTCCGAGGTATTCTGTTGTTTATGAGCCAGATTTCTCCGAAAGTCAGGTTTTCTTGAAAATCAGTATTCTGCTTCTTTTTTCTATGCACGTTATTCTAATAGTTAGTTAGGGAGTCGCTGTGGCCGAGCGGCTGGACGCTAGACGCTCGCCTGCGGATCGGAAGGTCGTGGGTTCACTTCCTGGCGGAGCCGGACTTTTTTCAAAATGCCCTTGGCTCCCAGGTCGACCCAGCCTTGAGTGGGTACCAGGTGCAGTCCTGGGAAGTAAGGCGGCCGGCTGGATACTGACCGCATCACCCATCTTGTGCCGTTGGTCTTTAAAATATAGGTCTAGCCCTATATACCTAATACGCATGAGAGGTGTGGAAAAGGGTCCTTTCTTCTTTTTCTGCCTTTCTATCCCCCAATGGAGCATAGGCCCTCAACCAACTTACGCTAAGTCGTTCTATCCTTCGCCATTGCATGGAGCTCTCCCCATGTCCTCCCAATCTTTCTAACCTCATTCTCCAGCTCTCTTCATGTGTTTTTTGGCCTTCCTTTATTCCTATGCCCCTGTGGGTTCCAATGCAAAGACATTCTAGTTATGCTGTTCTCCTGTTTTCTCAGTGTGTGCCCTATCCAACGCCAGCGTATTTTCCTCACCTCCTGATAAGGGTCCTTTACTTTGACTTTTATTCTATTAGTTGCCTTGTAATATGAGAAACCTTGATGGTCTTATGGACTGAGTGTGAAGAAATACTTTTTTGGGAAGTGTTCAAATCTCCTGTGTTGTTATATTCTATGTCATGTGTGTATAGCTGAGGAAATTACACACACAGAGCAAGCGATATCAAGTAGGTAGCAGAGAGTGAGAGAGAGAGAGAGAGAGAGAGAGAGAGAGAGAGAGAGAGAGATAGAGAGAGACAGAGACAGAGACACATAGGCTGACGAGAGAGATTCAGGTAGGGAGACAGATACACAGACAGACGTACAGACAAACAGACCGACAGACAGTCGTAGAGACGTACAGACAGACGTACAGACAGACGTACAGACAGAGGTACAGACGTACAGACGTACAGACAGACAGACAGACAGACAGACAGACAGACAGACAGACAGACAGACAGACAGACAGACAGACAGACAGACAGACAGACAGACAGACAGACAGACAGACAGACAGACAGACAGACAGACAGACAGACAGACAGACAGTCGTAGAGACGTACAGACAGACGTACAGACAGACGTACAGACGTACAGACGTACAGACGTACAGACGTACAGACAGACAGACAGACAGACAGACAGACAGACAGACAGACAGACAGACAGACAGACAGACAGACAGACAGACAGACAGACAGACAGACAGACAGACAGACAGACAGACAGACAGACAGACAGACAGACAGACAGAATATCTTTAGCATCAAGGCGGAACATACCACTAACATTCTTAGCCGAAAAAACAGAACATTCGAGCAAATAACTTTAATACAGGGTGTTTCTAAAGTCTAACTAGACTTTTTATGCAGAACACGTTTGAAAAAACCCTAAGTACATGACGTCATAAACAAATTTGCTAAAAAGTTATTACATTAGTGACAATAGATACTGCTATGGTCTAACGCTGTTTTGTGGAAGCTGGAAAGTAAAGATGCAATATTATAACAGGTCTTGGAAATGTCCACCGCAGGCTTCAACACATGAGTGTATATGTCTTTTCATATAGACATTCACTGCATATTGCTTCGTGACTGACTATAGAGCACATTTTTGATGACGTCACGTACTTCGTTTTTCGCATTTGTTCTTCATACAAATTTTAGCGAGACTTTACAAACACCCTTTTCAATGCCATTTATTTTTTTCTCTAGGTTACCGATTAACTCAGTCGACAACTGCATTTAAAACTCGAACAATTGTCACCAGGAAATAAACGAAACTCTATGCTGTTTAACCACACTAGGGAAAAATTTGCTACACTATAAATGTCGATAAAAACACATTTCAGGCATTAAAAGTATATACAACTATGGAATCTAATAATATCTACCGATGTAAGTATAAGTGTATGCTCTACCCTCTAGCTAATTCCTAGATTATATTTAATAAAACCGTGCAGTTGTTTTTTTTTTTTTGGAAGTACCAAAGGGATGGCAGGGGCACAGCTAAAAAACGGAATGACCTAGTGAAAACCGGACGTACAGTCACTCTAGATATCATGAATAAAATCCTGATAGAAACTATTGGTCTTTGTCATCAACATTGTTGAATAATACCCACGAAGAATTCCCCCAACGTCCATGACAGCGGGAGTAATGACCGACTATTGGGATAGCCCCACGAGGCCAGAGACTCAATAAAGACCTTCTCTTGGGCATTAGGAGTGATGGCCATCACAGAACGAATGACAGTGGGGATTCAGGAAACGATAATAGTCCTCCAGAGGCAGAATTGCCAAAACCCTATTCTCGAACTCTAATGAATGAGCAGCAGTGACAGACAACTCTTGTTTTGGGGAGTTGCCTCCAGTTGAAATGTAATATTATAATGTTGACTTAATGTTTTGCAATCGCATTGCTGTTGACAATAAATAAACAGACACGTGATACTTAACAAGTTGTTAATAAAGTCTGTTAATCTTCTGTTGTTGTTCGAGCTTTGGTGCAACACAATTTCACCAGCATCAGTTGCCTTTAGAGTGGCTCACATAATGATTCTGTGATTACATTTCAGTGATTAAATTTAAACATGCCGGATAGCCTGGCAACAGGATTAAGTGGGAAATTGGACGCTGGCCTGGGGCGTGAATTCAGCTTCTGATAGAGCCGGGTATTTAAAGAAAAATTACCTTGGCTCCCAGGTCGACTCAGCCTTAAATGGGTATCAAGTAAAATCCCCGGAAGTAAAGGCGGCCGGTGTGAGGTTTAACACACCACCCTCCGAGTGCCGGTCTATAGAATATAGGTGTAGCCCTATATGCCCAATACGTCTGAATGCGTAGGAACGAATCCTTTACTTTACGTGTACCTTGTTGTACGATGTTCAGTTCTTTCCACAAATCGTGATCCTTGGTTTACCCACAAAGTCTCCAGCTGATGGGCCATGTTGACGAATTCATCAGCTTGACGTGACGTCACCAAACCGGGCTAACTATCCGTTGAGTTTTCACTTTCACAGTCCCGTATTTCCGGTGTGTTTCCTGATGTCCCTGAAAAAAAAATTATAGGAATAAGCTTGAGAATTAAACATATATATAGTTACATATAGTTACATAAAGTTACTAGGGCTGTCCCGAATAGTGATTTTCCATATTCGGCCGAATACGAATAACGGGACCAACTATTCCGCCGAATACGAATACGAATAGTGTATAGTGTATAAAATATATGTAAAAAAAGCAAAAAAAAAAAAAAAAAAGCACACATTCTCAGTGTCAAATGTACGCTGAACTTTTACTTCACATAAAGTAGCACAGAATAGTCATCTTCTTCTTTAGCATTCTGAGCACTTGAGGTTTACTGCTGCAGATATCACTCGTCTCTATTTATATCTCTGGCTGGCCTTCTGACATTCTTTCAATATGCCTCAACCGTTATAGTCTGTTAGCTCTCATGATGCCAGTGATCAATGGTGATTTAAACAGATTTTGTGTTACGTTGTTGCTTCTCACTCTCCATTTCCAACTGTTTGCATCTTTGATGGGTCTAAAGATTCGTCGTAAGACTGTTTTCGAAAACCTGTAATAAGGCCTCATCTCTTTTATTTCTGCTTCAAGTTTCAGAGCCATATAACACTACAGGTCTTATTAATGTTTTATATATTTTGATCTTGGTGTTGCGAGACAGACACTTTGACTTTAGCAGACGTTGAAGGGCATAGTATACTGAATTTCTAGATTGTATTCTAGATTGTATTTCTTCTCTCAGCATGTTGGAGCAGTTGAAGTTTGCGCCCTAGTACTTATATGTTTCTGTTCGTTTGATTTACATATTATCGACTTGGATGTGGCCGGAGATTATACTCTTTCCATGTCTAGTTAGTATTCGTACAGAATAGTAAACATTTAAAAACATTTTATGTTTTGCATCCTTCAGTCAGTCTGTGGTAACTAGTAACTAGGAATAAAAGAATCCTAAGTATTATAAGAAGTAGCTAAACTTGTAAATTGTCATTGACAGATTAGTTAATGCATGAAAGCTGCATTAGCTTTCAACAAAACCAATCGTTCCATGTTGTCAGTATTAGGGCCGTGTATGCAGAAGCGGGTGTAAGGTAACTACTATTCGTATTCGGCCCAACCACAACTATTCAGCCAAATACCGAATAGTCAATATGTTTACTATTCGGCCCCGAAGCGAATACGAAGCGAATATTCGGTACAGCCCTAATAGTTACTAAAAAGAAAAATGCCAACACCGTTTTTAAGAGCCTTTATGGTGAGTACCGTCATCTTTTTTTCCCGTTCAAAAAGCCACGCTTTTACATTCTTTACTACCCTAATTTCAAATCTGGAGTTAAAAAATCCACCTAAAGTATTTCAGGATCCTCGCCGGTGCTAGGGAGCTAGTGCACCGTGCTGAGATTCTTCAGACTTGATATTGATCTGTTGTTCAAACCTAACCTAATATGCTAATACGCTTTTCGTAATGCCATGGTACCGGATTCGATCCCAGCTGCAGACGATTTTGCAGGATACCTTTTTGCGTGTGTTTCCAATGGGGTGCCGAGAGCCGACCGTTCAAGGCAAGCGCACATCTAGCTAAAAAAACCGCAACAGAAATGCTGGGTTTGGTTCTGCAACGTCCTGTAAAGGATACACAACAAACTTGTATACCTCCTTTAAAAGTTGAATGGGTTCTGTATCACTTGGTGGTTTATTGGTGAATAACAAACTAGAGGTTAAAAAGGGTCTTTTGGGAGCAAATGAACAGTTTAGGTTTAGATGATGGATCAACATCATGGCACAAGGGTAGTAACCCATAAGTGCTCCGTTCTACTTTTAACTCAAGCCTCAATCTGAAGAATCTCAACACAGTGCACGAACTCCGTAGCACCGGCGAGGATCCTGAAATACTTAGGTTTATAACTCTAAATTTTTGCTGGGCAGCGCCGTTAGGCTACTCTTTTCGATTTCCAACTGCCAACATATTTTGTTACTTGCGCAACAATACGCACGGGCATCCAATCTTACTAACCAGAGACCAGAGGAAATTACTAGAGGTCCACGTGAAAAAATCCCTGCCTTAATTGGGGCTTGAACCCGGGACCTCCAGTAGAACTTGTGAACAGTTGGGAGGCATAAACAACTTATCACACTCCAACGAGAATAGTGCAGCGAGCATTGATTAGCGGATCTGGCAAACACTCAAGACTCAGGGGACAGTAAAGACGGATGTATAATCAGACTGCTACTGGCATAATCGCGACTGGAACTCTCAGCTGGCTGCTGAAGATGGGGACGGAGCGCTTATGGAAATGTCCCGAGTGCTATGATGTCGGTTCGTAACTGAAACCTAATCAAGTCAGCTGTAAATGTCTGGGGATAGGCCTTGTGGAATTTTTGCATCGAGATGTGGTAAAAGTAACGTTGATCTCCTCACGCCCCGCCCATATACACACGAACTCACTTCTGATTGATAGTTCCTAAACCTGTCACCTTGGCACAAGGTTACATGGTTGTTCCGCAATGCCGTTAATATCAAGTGTTGTAATTTTCAGCATGCCAGCGCTTTTAGCACTCTAAAAACATGGAAAAATAGGTCCTTACACAACCCACTAGAAATGTATGCAGCCTATTCACAAGCATTCTCCATCTCTAAAAAAAAAACGCGAATGCAAGACATTACAGAAAGCAAACAACATAGCGGGACACACCCATAACCTTCAGTAAAGTCGACCAGCCCAACAAACTTGTGAATGAAAAGTGACCTACTCTATTTAGGGAGATAACGTGAACCTAATCAAGGGTGTTACTGTTTTACAGGGGTGGTAAAACCAGATAGCAGAATAAAAGTAAAAAAAAAAAAAAAAATCATAGTGCTCTGTCCTTGGGTCTCAATTAGTTTTATTGATAATTTTCTCACTGCAGCTATCAACCCCCCCCCCCTCTCCCCTCCCCTGCCCCTTTTGCTCCTTTTCCCCACCACATTCGAAGAAACATTTTTAATGTGTTAAGCACCTGTCGCGTGCGGATGTGCACTAGAAAGCACCGGTACTGAGTGAGCAAATCATCATCATCAGGTGCCTTGCCGACTGGCGTGGGCGATCATGCCTCTCCATAATCCGCGATCTCCTGCAGCATGTATCAGTTCGTGTGCCGACACACCTCCATGCCATGCAACAAGACTGTCAAGCATCTTTTCTCGTTGTCTTCCTCTATCCCTCCTTCCACAGATCTTTCCAGTGGTCACAACATGTTCTATTTTCCCTCTTCTCATAACATGGCCGAAAAATGATGACTGTCTCCTTCTGATGTCAGTGATAAGTTGTCTTCGGTCTCCCGCCTCTTTTAAAACCTCTTGGTTGCTCTGTTTGGCTGTCCAAGGTATTCTAAGCATTCTTCTGTAAAACCACATCTCTGAGGCCTCCAAAAATTGTTTGGCCTGCCTACCGATTGTCCAGGATTCACATCCATATGTTAAAACTGGATGTATGTAGCAAGCAAGAATTCTTTTTCTAACTCTCAATGACAAGGATATATTGCACAAGATGTTTTTCATTTTATAAAATGCAGTTTTTGCCTGTCCAATTCTGTTTCTTATTTCAGTTATGCATCTTCCATCTGATGTTATCCATGTGCCCAGATACTTAAATTTCTGTACTTGTCTTAATATAACACCATTGACGTTTATTACACATTTAGGAATAATTTGTTTCTTTGATACCACCATTACTTCTGTCTTCCCATTATTCAAACTGAGGCCCATTCTTCCACTTTCTAACACCACAATGTCTATCATTTCCTGTAATTCTTTCTGACTTGTTGCTATCAAGACTGTGTCAGCAGCATAACGTAAATTGTTTATATTGTGCCCACCAACCACGATTCCGGGCATATCAATTAAAGATCTCATAATATATTCACTGTATATTGAAAACAAATCAGGTGAAAGTACACATCCTTGTCGTACGCCCCTCTTTATGCTTTGAAATGTACCTAAACAGTTGTTAATTCTTATAGCTGCTGTTTGCTGCCAATACATATTCTTTATTATTCTTAGATCTTTCCCATCAATGTTTAATTTTTCTAACAGTTTGATTACTTCTTCATGCTTCACACAGAGTGAGCAAATTAGACGTCAAAACAATACGTAACGTTGTGAAGGTATTGTTGTCAAAGGCAGTTGATGTTTATAGTCCGAAGGAAACGGACGTGTGGATCCTTGAGGACGCTTTACCCCGGGATCCCACGGAAGCAAACGTTGTATAAAGTTGGATCCTTGAGGACGTTTTACCCCGGGACTCCAAGATAGACCTCAGCAGGAAGCTGGTGAATAGTCACAGTTAGGCAGTAAGCCGGTATACTTTCATTACTTAATTCAGATTGCGGAGCCGAAGACAAAAGATAATCGTCTGGATCTCAAGGTCGGACTGCGACCTATCATGAGGACATATCAGTCCATGGATGTACGAGCGAGCTTTTGTTGATGTGCTTGATTATTAATAGCATATTTTATCCTCGTGTTGATCATTGCATTTGTCAATACACAAATGGAACTTTAAAAAGAGTTCTCGTTCCGCTACGTTTGGGAGCTTCAGCATTCACATGTTGTGTTACTCTTGGCCAGTGGCATGTTAAGTGTTGATGCCATTTGTTACATTGCGACACCCCTAGTCATTTTGGTACGCCGCCAGTCACAATGAAGCCAACGCACGTCACAGCACCCCTCCCCCAACCATGCATATCTGTTCTCTTGTTAAGTATCTGTTTATTCATTACGCATAGAGTTTTACTGCTGTAGACGTTCGCTTTGGTAAACGTTCAACTTGATATACGTCTAATTTAGAAGCGAAACGACTTTTGTTTGGAATAAGACCCGCGTGCTAAAACGTGTATGGATCAAAATTAGTCACGACACCGGGCACTATCTTTGTTGACCTCTCTTTAGACCAGACACGAATTTAATTGTTCTTGATGAAAGTGCTTATGGAGAGGGGAGTCTGTCCTTGGTTGGTAAATTGGATAGCAGCCGGTTTGTCTACTGGCTAGGTAGCTCTTCGCCTGGGTTCATGGACCTCTGAACCATGTATTATAGCCCCAGGACTACCACAGAGATTTGGAATTTCACCTGTACTGTTCAATGTTTTTACGAGCAAGATTGCCTCCCTGGAAACACCTGGAGTTGGCAGAATATTGACATTTGCAGATGATGTTCTCATGTATAGGAAGGGGAGAGATAGGAATCAAACAGCTGCAGAGTTACAGGCGACAGTAGATAAGGTGATTTACTGGTGTACAGAGATGAGTGCTGTAATCAACACAAAAAGGCAACCGTCCTGTGATGTTCTTTGGACAGAACGATTGTTAGAGCTGTTCCCAGATTTAAAATAAATGGCAGGAACATCAAAATAGACAGCAGACTGTGGTACCTGGGAATCACCTTTGACAGAAGTTTGTCTTTCAGGGATCACATAGAGAGGTTTTTGACAAGAGCTCAAAAAGGTCTAACTGCACTAAAGATTATGGCAGCGATGTGTTTTTGTTTTGTTCATGTAAACGGATTATTCATTCTTATGGGAACATTAGTTTGGTGTACATAGGCGAACGGGTCTTCCATTGCCAGACGACTTCGTCGCCGGTCGGGACTGGTATGGGTCTGTCTCCTTTGATCGCATCATCACTGCAGGACAACATTCTTGGTGGCGTGCTATGCTAAACCATTTTATCTGGCGCACATAACGTAGTCACAATTATAACCTAAAGCTCCTCCTTTGGAAATGCTGGTTGAACGTAACGATTCTCTTGTTTCCCCCCCCCCCCTACCGCCTCAATTGCCTATAGCAAATCAAGTTTGGAATACGTCCTGCTTGGTATACGTACTGTTTGGTATACTTACTGTTTCGTATACATACTGTTTAGTATGCATACTGTTTGGTATACTTACTGTTTCGTATACATACTGTTTCGTATACATACTGTTTGGTATACGTACTGTTTGGATACATCCAAGGATCAAGGATCATAAACGGATTAACACTAGTGTAATATAAACCTTCAGTATGTCGAGGCGCCTGTAAGACAGTAAAAACGAGACCAACAGAAGACACGACGGCACTGTGGAGGCACGCGGAAACTGCGCACGCCGACTCCCGGCTACTGAACTTCTCGATGTGTCTCATTTCGGCTGCATTTTGTTTAAGAATCTTCCTCAAAGCGCTTCAATTTGCAGAAAATAATAGCGGGGAAAAATATACGCGGAAGCCCCCTGGGAAATCAGCTCCCTTGTGGCGGAAACCAGCAACGATTTTCTATGTGGTTCTGCTTCTTTTAGAACTTATTATTTAATGCCAGTAGGGAATGATTGGTTTCACGCCCTGCACACCCTGTTCATTAATTTCTCGTTAGCATCCTCCTCCTTCTCCCCATTTTCCTCAATTTTTTAAATTCTGTTTGTAATGAAGGCTTAATTGTTATCCCTCTACGCAGTTTGATTTCGCGAACGAACAAGGGCATTGTGGGTAAGATTATCGTAATGAACTGTATAAACAGAGTACAGTTTAACCCAACTTATTTTCGTCCTTATTAGGACGAAATTTTTTGTCATTTGAAGCCCTACCCTGGCTTTTGCCAGGGGCCGCAATATAGGCAGGCCATCAATATGGCCAATTATCTTAACGCGGTTTCTGGGTCCTCTCCACGGCGATCCTCATCCGCGTAGTGGCACTTTGTGTCATCGGGTGTTTATCGCTTGTGTGATGTCCTGGTGGGGTAGAAAGTCAGTCAGTCTAATGGAAAAGTTAATTGATAAGGTCTCCTTTGTATTTACGTACTGTTTAAAACCTTTCTCTCTTTCTTTCTTTCTCTCTTTCTTTCTTTCTTTCTTTCTTTCTTTCTTTCTTTCTTTCTTTCTTTCTTTCTTTCTTTCTTTCTTTCTTTCTTTCTTTCTTTTTTTGTTTTTTTGTTTGTTTGTTTGTTTTTGTTTGTTTGTTTGTTTCTTTCTTTCTTTCTTCTTTCTTTCTTTCTTTCTTTCTTTCTTCTTTCTTTCTTTCTTTCTTTCTTCTTTCTTTCTTTCTTTCTTTCTTTCTTTCTTTCTTTCTTTCTTTCTTGTGTCTTTCTTTTTCTTTCTTTTTTTCTTTCTTTCTTTCTTTCTTTCTTTCTTTCTTTCTTTCTTTCTTTCTTCTGTTCTTTCTTTCTTTTTCTTTCTTCTTCTTTCTTTCTTTCTTTCTTTCTTTCTTTCTTTCTTTCTTTCTTTCTTTCTTTCTTTCTTTCTTTCTTTCTTTCTTTCTTTCTTTCTTTCTTTCTTTCTTTCTTTCTTTCTTTCTTTCTTTCTTTCTTTCTTTCTTTTTTTCTTTCTTTTCTTTCTTTCTTTCTTTGCTTGTTTCTCTTTCTTTCTTTCTTTCTTTCTTTCTTTCTTTCTTTCTTTCTTTCTTTTTCTTCTTTCTTTCTTTCTTTCTTTCTTTCTTTCTTTCTTTCTTTCTTTCTTTCTTGTCTTTTTCTTTTTTCTTTCTTTCTTTCTTTCTTTCTTTCTTTCTTCTTTCTTTCTTTCTTTCTTTTACTTCTTTCTTTCTTTCTTTCTTTCTTTCTTTCTTTCTTTCTTTCTTTCTTTCTTTCTTTCTTTCTTTCTTTTTTCTTTTATTCTTTCTTTTTATTTCTTTCTTTCTTTCTTTCTTTCTTTCTTTCTTTTTTCTTTTTTTCTTTCTTTTTCTTTCTTTCTTTCTTTCTTTCTTTTTCTTTCTTTTCTTTCTTTCTTTCTTTCTTTCTTTCTTTTCTTCTCTTCTTTCTTTCTTTCTTTCTTTCTTTCTTTCTTTCTTTCTTTCTTTCTTTCTTTCTTTCTTTCTTTCTTTCTTTCTTTCTTTCTTTCTTTCTTTCTTTCTTTCTCTCTTTCATTTTTTTTCTTTATTTCGTTCTTTCTTTCTCTCTTTATTTATTTCTTTCATTCTTCTTTCTTTCTTTCTTTCTTTCTTTCTTTCTTTCTTTCTTTCTTTCTTTCTTTCTTTCTTTCTTTCTTTCTTTCTTTCTTTCTTTCTTTCTTTCTCTCTTTCATTTTTTTTCTTTATTTCGTTCTTTCTTTCTTTCTCTCTTTATTTATTTCTTTCATTCTTCTTTTTTCTTTTTAGTTCTTTTCTTTCTTTCTTTCTTTCTTTCTTTCTTCTTTCTTTCTTTCTTTCTTTCTTTCTTTCTTTCTTTCTTTCTTTCTTTCTTTCTTTCTTTCTTTCTTTCTTTCATTATTTTTCTTTCTTTCATTATTTTTCTTTCTTTCTTTTTCTTTCTTTCTTTCTTTCTTTCTTTCTTTCTTTCTTTCTTTCTTTCTTTCTTTCTTTCTTTCTTTCTTTCTTTCTTTCTTTCTCTTTTTCATTATTTTTCTTTCTTTTGTTCTATTTTTCTTTCTCTCTTTTTTTCTTTCATTCTTCTTTCTTTCTTTCTCTCTTTCTTTCTTTCATTATTTTTCTTTCTTTCTTTCTTTCCTTCGTTCTTTCTTTCTTTCTCTCTTTGTTTCTTTCGTTCTTATTTCATTCTTTCTTTCGTCCGTTTCTTCCTTCGTTCGTTTTTTTTCCTATATTAAAAATTTTCGCTCTTTCCTCATTTCAGGAGCGCCTAAGCAAAGAAAACAATTGAAGAGATTATAATTTTCTAGGACAGGGCTGATGGCCTAAAGAGGTTAAGTTCTTGTTTCCGTGCGCAGTAATAAAAAAATATTATTACTGTTATTATGATGCGCCGAACGGCAAATAAATAAAATAATGTTTTTGAAATAATATATTACTTGTAAACAAATACGTAAAAAGAGAACATCTAATCATGGTTTGGGGGGGGGGGGGGGGGTGGGTGAGGAGACGCTTAGTCTCCTTGTTAATTGCCTAGATGGGTTTGGGCCCTTTAAAATTGGGATGGTTGGGTTTCAAGATGCCTCAACACCCATGTTCCGGTTCTGTTGCTGCACGTTCAACGTTAACCCGTCCGATATCTAATATATATGTATGTGTGTGTTTGTACACACACACACACACACACACACACACACACATATATATATATATATAATGTTCAGTAGGAAAGAAGAAGACGGAAAACTGAAAAAATAAAAGGTATTTGGCAGTTTATTGCCTAGGAAACATTTCCAACCTATAAAAAAAAGGGGGTGGGGAGGGTACACATTTTTAAAAAGCACAGTTATCGTATATGTGATTCTATGACATACACATTGGAGTTAACCGCCTCTATAGAGAGTTCATGCACTGGGCTGAGATGATCTATGTGGGGATTCTGTACAACTTGAGGGGATGTCCGTGGGATATGAAAGGCGTCCGTTACAAAACAAACCAATCAGATTGCCAGACAAAGAGAGGTCACGGCTAAAAACCATGTTTCTTATTCAAACACGAGCCAAACGAAATCCCTAGTATTAAAACATCTCCCCCGTCAACCGGCACGACACTGAACGATGATGATCCGGTTCGGCTGGGATATTCAAGACGGCCCGTTAATGAATGAGTGAAAAAATTGAGTAAACTCGGCCGACTGCGACGATTACCCAAGATGTCAGCGGCATTAAGAGGCCCGGTGGTCGAGTCCGGTGTTCTGAGAGCACGAATGTCTGTTACTGATCCCCGGGACGTGACGGTGAAAACCAGACTGGCTGCTGATTGCATGGCTGCTGCGTCAAATGCGGGCGCGTGCGGCGGTCCTGGCTGCGCAGGAGCGACACAGAAAGTTAATGTTGTTTGCGCGAAGTCTGCTGGCATTGTGTGCGTTAGTTAGCTTGTGTTAGCTTACTGTGAGCTCATGTTTTCTTTGAATTATTTCATTTGGCTGCCATTGGTGTGGGGATTTTGACGATATCGTGGTGGTATGTGAGACGACGTGTTTATTTTAATTGTTTTATTTTAATATTTGTAATATATAGGCTCGCTGACCGGGTCGGTGGACAGATATCGAATAGGAATCTGGGCGCCAACTGACTTCTAGGGAGCACAGCTTCACCCCTTTCTCCCCCCCCCCCACATACCTTCTCTTTGCAAGAATTTGTTTACACATTTCACATCAATTTAAACTGTTTTGGCCATTTGGCACAGAAAAATAAAGTAATATTAATAATTATTTTAATTTTTATTACTTTTGCGCAGTTAAAAATAACCTAAGAATAACCTACCGATAACTTTCTAAGGGTAAGGATGGGATAAGGGGTTAATATAAGAGTTTAAGGCTTGTTTAATTGTGTAATAATAATAATAACAAAAATAATAATTACACAGCTAGACATGGCTTCAGCCCCTCTTTCCGTGCCTGAAAATTATTGGGGGCGGGGGGGGAGAGGGGAGAGGGGAGCTGAGCCCACCAGTGTTTTCCTCTGGGCCTGGGTGCCACTTCAATCCTCACAAACGACACGATTAACTCCGACCGAGACTAAAATGTAAAGAAGTGCGAAAGGGCCTCTATCCCTTACATATGGTGTAGGACGGATTTGTTTAAGTAGGCAAAAATAATAAAATAATGATAATAGTAATAGTACTTTAGACGCCATATCGTTTCCTTCTGGAACCTCCACATCACAATTTTAGAGGGAAAAGGGAGAGGTTTGGGGGGGGGGGGAAGGGTTTAAGATGATAAGCGGTCCCCTTTTAACCATGTATACAAATTATCTTTGAAAACAGTGGTTCTTAAACTTCCTAATGCCAAGACCCGTTAAAACAGTTCTCTCATGTTGTGTCGACCCGTTAATATAGTTCTCTCATGTTATGTCCACCCGTTAATACAGTTCTCTCATGTTGTGTCGACCCGTTAATAACAGTTCTCTCATGTTGTGTCCACCCGTTAATAAAGTTTTCTCATGTTGTGTCCACCCGTTAATACAGTTCTCTCATGTTGTGTCCACCCGTTAATACAGTTCTCTCATGTTGTGTCCACCCGTTAATACAGTTCTCTCATGTTGTGTCGACCCCCAAACAATTTTTTTTTTTTCATAGCTTCAATGAATATGTGTTTTACGATGGTCTTAGCCGGTCCTTGTAAAAGGGTCGTGAGGCCCAAGGAGGGGTCGCGACCCACAAGTTGAGGACTACTGTGTTAGAGTAATTATTGGCACCTTTCATTTTTGTTGTTGTTGTACAATCATATTTTTTTTTAAATTTACCATTCAGTACAGTAAGATTACTATTTGTATGCTCCTAAATTAGGATTAGGCCTAGGTTTTTTTCCCTTTGCTACGAGCACTGCACTCGTTTTTCCTGCGTAAATTGTTCAGAGCTACTGTAGTAAACACTTTGTAACTTTATAAAAACATTTTTTTAAAAACAAATGTTTGTCTAAAAAAAAAAAAGATCTCTTTCTCTGAGTGTTGAGCGTCGGCCAGATCCCCTGGTAACTTTCCGCAGCGCCATTCTCCTCAGACCGTAATGATATACATGTGTCTCCGCACTGTTCACTCGCTCCCAAAGGGCCCTCACAACATCTAACTTGTCATACATCAGTTCACCACGAAGTGGTGCAGATCCAACCAGTCTATCTGCCTGCTCATTTCAAAAACACACTGACTGGACCTTGAGAACTTAGGCATGGCCTGAGTTTATATCCGGTGAACGTGAAGAAGAAGAAGAAGAAGAAGAAGAAGAAGAAGAAGAAGAAGAAGAAGAAGAAGAAGAAGAAAACGGTGGGGAGGAGAAGAAGAAGACAAGGAATCCGATGTGGCGTAATGGCTGGATGCTGGTTTTCCGACCGGTAGGTCCTAGTACTATAAACTTGTTAAGAAACACCTGTCCAAATTTAAAAATCTGTATTTCGGTAATTGCTGTGTGAAATTGTTAAAATGTCGCATGCAAACTTGTAATAATAATGTACTTGTAAGAAATATTTTTTTAAATAAAACAACTTACTAGTTTTCATTTAGTTATATTTTTGGGGGAAAAAAAGGGGGGGGGGGGGTATATATGAAATAAAACACCGATTCAAAACAAATAATCAACTTGATTACAGTTAACCGACTAAGGAGAACTTTTGAACATACCTGATGAGACTGCATGTGTTTCGTTGGCGTTTCGCTTTCAGTTGGTCATCTCCAGCATTAGTCTCCCGTGAATTGCGGATTTATTTGTTTGTTTGTTTGTTTTAGTACCCACAAGCCATGAGTTGTTAACTCTTAGGCTCAGTATTATGGATATCGCAACCTTTCGGCCTTGATTCCATTGTAAATACCAGATGCTTTTGACTTGGGAAGGATTCCTTTTTTTTTTTTTTTCAAGTATCCAGAAACCATGAGTTGTAAACCCTTTGGCTCGGCACTATGGATATCGCAACCCTTCGGCCTTGATTCCATTATAGGTACCGTTAATCTGAGAGAAATGTGGCTTTTCTGCCTACCCCCGGGAGTAAACCCGGACCACAAGGAGTTCGTCACCCGGTCACCGCGCAATCCTGTTTAGCCAACTACGCTAGAGAGCCGGGCCTGCGGATTTATTGAAACAAGGAATTGGTAGCGTATCCTTTACAGGACGTGACAGAACCAACCTCTGCATTTACTGTTGTGGTTTGTTCTTTTAAAGGCAAATTTACGTCCAGCAGTTTTTCATTGCTTACTGGGCGGTCGGCTTCTCAATACCACTGTCAAAACCAACGCAAAGCGCAGTTTGCAGTTGGGATCGAACCCAACACCCCGGCAATACGAAGCGCGTGCGCAACGCCTAAGCCACAGATGCCGACAAACGAGGGATAGGCTATTAAAGGGGCCGAGTTAGCGCAGTCGATAAGAGGCTCGCTTTCAAATCCAGCTGCGACTCGCGGCAGCCACGGTTGGTGTTCGAAACCGGGCGGTTTCTCGGGGTTCACCCAGCCTCTAAAGGAAATGGGTACCATAGTTGACATTCTGGGGTAAATAGAGGAACTTCGCTGTAGCTACAGAGTTACGTGCCAACGACGACACAGGCGGACAATTCTTATCAGCTGTCCGTACTGGTGGCAGAGCATTTATGGTTTATATAACCGTCTGCAATGACGCTGGTTCACACCTCCCGACTATACCTCTCCTTTAGGCTATCAAAATAGTCACCAGGGATCGTTGCACATGTGAAATGATTTGTTTAACAATTCCCACGCGTGTGTCAGTTACGATATATTTCAGATTGTTTAGGGGTACACACATCATTAGTCAAACAAGATCAAGAAAATTAGCCGCTTTAAGAAAAAAGCAGCACCTGTGCAATAGTAAATTATAAAATCACAAGGACATGGGACATCTATGGCCACGTGCACAATATTGTATTGATCCGTACAGGAATTTTCGAGATATTTGTTAAAGTATGAGGACACGAGTTTTGAACTTACTATAATCCGCATCAAATTGACCTTAGCTCCCAAGCTGACCCAGCTTAAATTGCTACTAGGTAATGTTCTGGGAAGCAAAGGCGTTGATCACATCACTCACTGAGAGCTGATTGGTTTATAAAACATGAGTCCAGTATGATTAGCCCGATGCTCCACTGATCTAAATAGGACCTTTTACTTACTGTTTACTAGCTTGAAAAGCAAAACATACACATAAAATGCAGGTTCTTGCATGGGTTAGCATGATGCCCGATGTTTGTTTGATCATAGGAAAATGGCCCTAAAGTACTATTCGGGAGTTTCCTAGTCGTTAGTCCATATCACCAAACCGATCTTCTATAGTCCATTGAACTCCATTTGTGGTGGTCGTTATTGCACCATTAATGTGTATTGAACCCGAACCGCGAAGTCGATCAGCAAACGGACTAATCGATACACCATCTGGCTTCTTTCTTAATTATAGATAAAATAATTTGTACAGATACATTTTAACCCACTACGTACCAAAAGCACGCGCTTCCGGTGTTATGTCACACATCCCTCCACTATATTTCAGTTGTTATTTATTATCAGAGGAGGAAAAAGATGCTTCCGCGATATTGACACCCGCCCGCTGACTGCCAGTAGACCAATGAAAATATGAATCAGGCATAAAATGTTCGTTTTGTCACTAGCCGCTGCTTCACTACTACTTACAGACTGCAAGAAAACCTTTCACGGAGTACAAAATGAATACCTAACAATATGCCTTTGTGATAAGGGATTAAACGTAGAAGTTAGAATTATTTGTAATCTATACTATATGCGCCAATAGTTAGATACAAAATACACTTCTAACACACACAGATAAACAGACGAGTAGGATAAGAATGTGAACTGTTCCCAAGTCTTTTCGGCTTAAACACGAAAAGCATTTCAAAACACGCTGGGGAACTGGCTCGACTGATTATTGCCAACGGAAGAATCATAAACAATCTAAGATATGCTGATGACATGTGGGATTAGCTGTAGTGTCACGATCTAGTTGAGCAAGCAATTAGATAAGCAGTTGAATATGCATCAGATAATAATATTCAAACAACAAAAACTGCGATGATTAGCCATTTAAAGAAAAAACATTGGAAATCACAGAAACATGAAATATGCTAAACAAGTAACAAGTGTGTTCTATCATAGGTATGTATACATCATTTAGTAGCATCATCTTTATCCACGTCCTATGAAATGTCGGAGTGAAAAGCAACGAAAGAGCGGATGCCATTGCTAGCAGTGCAAAGCTGGGAAGTAAACCATTAATAAACAGAAAGGGCAACAATAATGTTTTACAAAAGACAACATTCATTGCAAACCTGAGGCGTAAGGAGACGTATCATCACCAAGTGACTTTTCCTTGCGCCAGGCCGCGTCTGTCGGTTTGTGTGTCGCCCATGACTTTTCCTTGCCCTAGGCCGCGTCTGTCGGTTTGTGTGTCGCCCATGACTTTTCCTTGCCCTAGGCCGCGTCTGTCGGTTTGTGTGTCGCCCATGACTTTTCCTTGCCCTAGGCCGCGTCTGTCGGTTTGTGTGTCGCCCATGACTTTTCCTTGCCCTAGGCCACGTCTGTCGGTTTGTGTGTCGCCCATGACTTTTCCTTGCCCTAGGCCACGTCTGTCGGTTTGTGTGTCGCCCATGACTTTTCCTTGCCCTAGGCCACGTCTGTCGGTTTGTGTGTCGCCCATGACTTTTCCTTGCCCTAGGCCGCGTCTGTCGTTTTGTGTGTCGCCCATGACTTTTCGCAATTTTAGGGCGCTCTGAGCAGATTCGGCCGCATCTTGGGCCTTCCATTTTTTGCCTGTTTTTAGAGCGGACATGACAGCTGCCACAGTGGGGCCTGTAGACTTGCGCAGCAACATCTTAAGTCTTACCTTGCCGACTCTAAACAATTTTTTTTTGGTTGCAACGGAAGTACCAGCTTAGCTTGCTTACAGTATAACGCCACATCGGTCAGACAAGGTGCTGCTCCTAGACATTCCTCATGGCGGCGTTGATTGTTTTCTCTATAGACTCCCCTGCAGTCATGCTCACCTCGTACACGAGCAGCGGCCAGAGGTGCTTGGGAATCAACAGGAACTGTAGAATAAAACCTTGAACTTCCCTATCAGTCTGCATTGCTAAATAGCAAGCAGGCCTGTTGCCAGTGACTCATGTATACGCCTGACTTCCACCCTTTCAGCTTCGAATCGTAAAGGGCGGCCGAGACTCTTCACCGGTTCATCCATAACCGCGGGAATCCTTTTCCTTGTCACCGGGAAACTGGTTGCTTTACAGATTGACAGACTTCTGAATTTATATGGCTTGAATTGCATGTTGCACCATTCGACCACACAATCGAGCCTCTTCAGAATAACGCGGGTATGATCCTCGTTGCACGTTTGGATAGTCGTTTCATCTATAAATGTTCTAAGTGGTGGCGTCCAGTTGTCCCCAATGTGAAGGCCCTGCCCGTATCCTGCAGCCCCGTCTAACATGACCTACATAGCCATTACGAACAGTATTGACGAAATCGTACATCGCATTGGCTACCCCAGGCTTCAGCTCAATCCACCTCGTATTCAACGTCAGGGTGGAGAAGTGTATGGTGAACTTTGAGAAATATTGCTCGATCATTTCCGTGATCTGTGTCGGTACGTGAAACATCGAAAGGGCCTGTCATAAAATATGTCTAGCCCTATAGGCCCTATGGCCTACATAAATGGCCCTTTACTAGGCCTAGACCAGCAGTTTATAATCTATATTATAGAATTTCCGGGGTTGTGTTTATATACTCTATAGTTTCTGAATTACATACACATATGAATGTGTGGCTTCAGTTAAAGTGGGAAAAGGGGAGGGGCTGCGTGCTCTCGAGGTATGGCGTCCGCCTTGACTGCTGGAGTCCCATGTTCAAGCCGCGGAAAAGGCTGGGATTATTTCACGTGAACTTTAGTAATTTCCCCTGGTCTCTGGGTAGTAAGACCGGACGCCCGTGTGTATTTTTGCGCAAGTAAACAAATCCATTGGCAGTTGGAAAACGAGAAGAATAGCCTAACGATGCCGCCCGGGCAAAATTTGGAGTTAAAAATACATCCAAAATATGTCCGGATCCTGGCCAGTGAAACCAAGTACGTGCACAGTGCTAAGAATATTCTGACTCTAGACTTGAGATAGAAGTAAAACGGAGCACTTATGGTTTACTACCCGTGTGCCATGATGTTGATCCCTTGTTCAAACTTCAAACTTCAGTTAAAATAGTATCTTTGACATAGGAAAAACCACTGTATTTGTTAAACCCGACCACCAAACTAAACTCGCAGTTTTTCGTGCGTATCGGCAGGGCCCGCGTTTTAAATGTTATTGATTTTATTCCAAGCCAAGTTTATCAAGTTGTAACAGTGTAACACATGTGGCACGTGACTAATGCTTCAGTGTTGACATCTGCATACCACCTGCATATGTTACGTTTTCATGAGGTTGTTAAAAAGGGATTAAGGATTACTTTTGTTGAGAAAAAGGAAACCACGTTAGATAAGTTTAAAATGAAAAGTTTTTTGCGTATCCTTTACAGAACATTGCAGAAACAACCCTAGCATTTTTAGCTGTTGTGGTTTTCTAGGCAAATTTACGTCCAGTAGTTTGTCATTGCTTTCCGGACGGTTGGCTTTTCGATTCCCCTGTCGAAACCAAAGCAAGGCGCAAGGCTCGCAACTGGGATCAAACCCGGCATCCCGGCATTACGAAGCTCGTTCGCAACGAAAGCGCAAGGCTCGCAGTTGGGATCAAACCCGGCATCCCGGCATTACGAAGCTCGTTCGCAACGCCTAAGCCATACCCGCCGACCGTTAGATAAGTAAGTTAGTAAAAGTAAAAAAAAAAACCTTTTAAATGCCACCAGGCGTATTTGGGCAAATAGGGCAAGACCTATTTTTTAAAGACCAATCAGTACAAAATCATTTTTTTAAAAACGGTCCCAATTCGCTAGGATCTGAACCGACGACCTTAGGATCAGTCGCCTAGTGTTTAGCCGCTACATCACGGTGGCTACTCACGTTAGAAAGCTAGTTGTTATAGTAGTCGGCTCTGTGGCTAAGTCGACGCGAACGATTCGTAATGCCGGGATGCCGAGTTAGATCCCAGCTGCGGGCCATGCGCCTTGCGTTGGTTTCGACAGTGGTATCAAGAAGGCCGACCGTACAGGAAGCAATGGCAAACTACTGGACGTAAATTTGCCTAGAAAAACCACACAACAGCCAGTGGCTGTTAGGGTTGGTTCTACATCGTCCTGTAAAGGATACGCAAGTAACCTATAGTAGTTAGTTCTTCACATGACGCTGCAGAGCCATCGTTGCATTTGTTGTTGTGTGTGATCTATCAAGGGAATTCTACGTTCAGTAGTGGTGTGTCATTGCTTCCTAAACGGCCAGCTGTGGATACCAGTGTCGAAACTAAAGCAAGGCGGCCTGCCGCCAAATCGCCCGCATCTAGGACCAAATTCGCAATTTTGGATTAACGAAGCGGATTCGCAACAGGAATGGGTGTAATTTTAATGAATAATTTGCCCTTAATGCCTGTTTCGCCTTTACTTCCCAGAATAATTTCCGGCTCCGATTTGCACTGGCTAGCAAAACCAGATGGTACCCGGTGCGGAACATGTCATGTCACCGCATTGACATTGCAAGTTCAGGTGGTACGCGGTGCGGAAAACTTCCTGTCACCCCCTACACACATGTGTTTCAAATGCTTCAACACATATTTTAGTATTTAATTTTGCCACCCTCTTGCGGTACGACCCGCAAACCCTATCCGCCCCTTGTTACGCCTCTGCCGATTTGCATGTGTATTGTGACTGTTTTCACTATTCATTATCATCATCAACATGTACCAGGCAGTCCATGCCTCTATCCGTTGTAACTTGTACAATATGTTCGTTATCATTGACAGAATACAGCCTAGCGCACATTATGGGATCCCTACGTCCTTTTCAGGATGACATTTTTTTGTTATTTGAAGCCCCACCCTGGCTTTTGCCAGGGACCGCAATATAGGCAGGCCATAAATATGGCCAATTGTCTGAACGCGGTTTCTGAGACCTCTCCACGGTGACCCTCATCCACATGGTGGCACTTTGTGTTATCAGGTGTTTATCGCTTGTGGGGTAGAAAGTCAGTCAGAGTCAGCCCAGCGCATTGATCCTCTCTCATTAACGTTCATCTTCATATTTCTCTTGGGCAATGTCTTTTCTTTCTTCCAGTGCAGATTTTGTGTCAGTCTCAGTTACACGCCTTTAGGCCTACTGTGCATATAGGGTTAGACCTATATTTTTATAGACCAGTCAGCACTTGGCGGGAGATGTGGTCAGTATCACGCCAGCCGCCTTTGCTTTCTAGGACTGCCTAATACCCACTCAAGGCTGGGTCGACCTGGGAGTCAACGTCATTTTTGAAAAAAAAGTCCGTCCCCGCCAGGACGGGCACCCAGCGACCTTCCGATCCCCAGGCGGGCATCTAGATGCCAACGCCACGTCGATTCCCAAACACAGAATATGTCGACTACATGCTGAAGTCTGTTTTTGGTCTTTCTCATTATTGAGTTTAGTCATCCCGGGTTTTCCCACAGTGACCACAGATAGTTTACCATCGCTGTGTCACACAAGTGACAATGTTTTCCCCGTTACTCACCTCAGTGGATGGTGGCTTTTCCCACTACTCACCTCTGGCTGGTGTGGCTTTTCCCACTACTCACCTCTGGCTGGTGTGGCTTTTCCCACTACTCACCTCAGTGGGTGGTGGCTTTTCCCACTACTCACCTCAGGCTGTTGTGGCTTTTCCCACTACTCACCTCAGTGGATGGTGGCTTTCCCACTACTCACCTCAGTGGATGGTGGCTTTTCCCACTACTCACCACAGTGGATGGTGGCCTTTCCCACTACTCATCTCAGTGGATGGTGGCTTTTCCCACTACTCATCTCAGTGGATGGTGGCTTTTCCCCACTACTCACCACAGTCACTACTCATCTCAGTGGATGGTGGCTTTTCCCACGACTCATCTCAGTGAATGGTGGCTTTTCCCCACTACTCACTTAGGCTGTTTTGGCTTTTCCCATTACTCATCTCAGTCTGGGAAGTAGGCGTGGTGTAACGGCTAGACTCTCGCCTGCGGATCGGAAGGTAGTGGGTTCTGGTCCTGAGAAAGCCGGACTTTTTGTTTGAAAAAAAATGACATTGGCTCCAAGGTAGACCCAGGTGTAGTCATGGGAAGTAAAGGCGGTCGACGTGATGTTGATCACATCACGTACCGAGCGCCGATTGGTCTAAACAAACAGAGGTCTAGCCCTGCATGCACAATACGTCTGAAGGCGTCAGATCTGGTCCTTTTCCTTTATATCTCAGTCTATTGTGGCATTGGCACATATTACGAAAATTCACCCCATCACGTCGGGCGCTAGGTTTCGTACCGGCTCCTATTGATGACATGGCTGTTCCCACGGGCTTTTCTATCTCGTAGGGGTGTTAGGATATGCGTTCTTTCACCTTTGCCGTCTATACACACCGTGCGGAAAACCGGTTCCCGTTCGTTTGACAGTGTGGAAAAACATAGGACAGCCTGTGGGAAATCTCGCGCCCATGGTGATTAGGTGATTTTCGTGATATGTACCGTGACAACTCAGCGCTGGCTGCCATATGACTTTCCCTCTATAAGTAATTTTTTTTTTCAGTGTTAAATGTGATACACTCTCCGAGCAAAAGAACACACATGACACTAGGCTGGAACTATGTATGCGCTGTTCAAACTCGAGAGAAACGAACTGCCTTCATTGCTATATTGTTTATCCTGACTGAGTGACTAATTCATTCGCGTCACTGTTGGCTTTTATTTGAGCGATACTCATAGTTCACGTGTTATTATAGTTATCCTTGCATTTCTCTGTGTGCTTAGCAGTATGTTACTAACCCACTAGCATGAGTTCGTTTACATTTTTTTTTAGTTGCGTATCCTTTACAGGACGTTGCAGAACCAACTCTAACAGCACTTGGCTGTTGTGTGGTTTCTCCAGGCAAATTTACGTCCAGTAGTTTGCCATTGCTACCTGGACGGTCGGCTTTTCTGATACCACTGTCGACACCAACGCAAGGCGCGTAGCCCGCAGTTTTGATCGAACCCGGAATCCCGGCATTACGAAGCGTTCTCATCGACTTAGCCACAGAGCCGACACGTTTACAATTATAGTTTTATTAATGGTAATTTGGAACATGTAACGAACTCAGGCTCAGCTCTGCCCAGCCACACACTTATGAATGTCGAAGTCGGGCCAGGACACTTTGATTGGACATTCATTTATGCGTGTTAACCTTTGAGATGCGTACGTTTAAGTGACAGCGATGTCAGGTGGCTGCGAAGTTGTATTGTCTCAACGGTCTTGCCGGCGACCACGCGTACTGTATATTTCAGGATGTGAGCGGTTTTAACGACCCCATGACATGTACAACTGCCTCCCCCCCCCTCTTTAAACCACACACTAAACATAGATTACACGAGAGATTGCATCCAACACCCCTCTAACGTAGACCAATCTGACCAATCATCAATGACAAGTCATCTAGTGTGTAGCTGAGCGTTACTAGTTACGGTAATTTTACTGTTTTATCCAGTTTGGCATTTTATATTTAATTTCATTTGTCAGCTGGTGTTTGTTTGATAATACAGACAGTTAAGCAAACTGTTTTCTTCATTGACACCCTGTGTTGTGAGTTGTGTTCAGTCTTTCGCACCCTCTGTTGTGAGATGTGTTTAGTCTTTGCCACTCATTGGTGTGAGTTGTATTTTACAGTTACAACCATTTTAGGATGTGGTATCCGATATTTGTGTCAATGTTTTTTTTAACGATTATATTTATTTTAGTCAGTGGTGTTTTACGATTATGTTTATGTTAGTGAATGGTGTTTCACAATTATGTTTATTTTATTAAGTGGTCTTTTACGATTATGCATATTTTAGTGAGGGGTGTTTTACGATTATGCATATTGTAATGAGTGGTGTTTTACGATTATGCATATTTTAGGGAGTGGTGTTTTACGATTATGCTTATTTTAGGGAGTGGTGTTTTAAGATTATGCTTATTTTTTAAGTAGTGTTTTACGATTATGTTTACCTTAGTGGTCTTTTACGATTATGCATATTTTAGTAAATTGTGTTTTACGATTATGCTTATTTTAGTGAGTGATGTTTTACGATTATGCTTATTTTACTGAGGGGTGTTTTACGATGATGCTTTTGTTTTGTTTGAGTCAATGGTGTATTACGATGAGGTTTATTTTAGTCAGTGACATTTTACGACTATGTGTATTGTAGTCAATTTTGTTTAGTGATTATGTTTGTTTTAATCACGGGTACTCTACAGTTAGGTCTTGTGTAGTTAGGGGAGTAAGAAAGCCAGCGATTTAGTAGGTATGCTTTCCGACCCCATTCAGGGATGGATGGAAGTGTGGTGTGTGAATGGTGGGAAAGGGGGAAGGGTGGTTGGGTTTGGGTTGTTGGGTGTGTGGATGCGGCTATTTGTGTGTGTGTGGGGGGGGGGGGTGAGTGTGTGAATTGGCTTGTATTCTGGGTGGACGCGATCTAAAACTATTACCAGAACAATGTTCTGCTTAGTAAAAGCGTGTCGTAGAATAGTCACTCTCTTGAACACCGAGTGTTCATTGATATAAAAATGTATTTCTATATATAACCCACTTCAGGACAAGAAAAGGTGTCTTTTCCTAAGCTGGCACATACCAAATAACACCTGTGACGTAACATTTATTTATCTTTTGTGGCCTGAACAAGTGTCCTTTTCCTTTACTTCCCAAAAAAGGAAAGGGGAAGGGGAAAAAAGAAAAGAAACTGTCTTAGCAAGGAAGGCACATGGGCGACGGAACATGGAGGCTTTTGCACCTTGGGCAGCGCCCTCACCCACCACCACCACGCCAGATGTGTAAGATAGTTAAGCTGCACAACCAACAATGGCTTGACGTTCTCTTTGTAATGATTTGTTTGATCATACACATCATGCCAGATGTGTTCATCTATATTTTGTTGGCGCCATTAAGCATATTAATATTATTATTGTTATTATTATTATTATTAAGCGTCTCTTCCCAAATTTTCTTGGTGTGGCCGCTTCCGGAAAGCCAGGAAGTGTTGACTGAAGATGACGTTTGCCTTGACGTCGCTGCCTTCAGTACTTGCGCTCGGGTGGCCAGATGTGAGAACACACACAGGCCAAATTGTAGAGTCTGTGAAATTCCATTTGAGAATGTTGGCACGAAATAAACACAAACAGCAGGGATAAAAACCTCAACAAGAAATTCGAAAGCTACCCTGCGGCTCGATTCGACAGAGGAAGTGTTGGGAGTAAAAACCGATTTTCGATGGAACAACTGAAGACGAGGAGAACGAAACATAATCCTCTACAGAACAACTGAAAATAAAAAGAACAAAAACAAAAACAATTTTTAACAGAACACATGCAAATGATAACAAAAACAGTTCTCCATAGAACAACTGAAAATGTTAAGAGAAACAGAACAATGTCCCGCAAAATAAATAAAGATAACAGATAAGAAGATCCTTCGAAGTCGGAGTGCATCTAACTGACAGGCGAGAAACCAACAGTCTGCTTACAAATAAGCCAGATCTTTTAAACGGATGTGCACGCAAAACTAAAGTTCTGGAACAAGGCAAAAAGTACATAATTAAAACCTTCTGCCGGAGTTTTGCAGTGTCGGCCAGATTTCCTGGTCACTCCCAACATCATAATAATATATTCTCCTTTCAGTGCGGTAATCATTCAGTGTTCTAGCCAAGCTAGCAGAAGGCTACTGAGCATGCTTGCTATTGGGTTCAACCCCTAGCTATTGCAGAGTTTCATTTTCAACCAGCATGGCTCTGGGGTGGCATGAAAAATGGGTACCAAATGTTTATAGTAATAGTGAATTCCCTTTTCATACAAAGTATGCTAGACCTGCGGCGTCCGTGGCTAAGGCGTTGCGAGTCTGACTCGTAATCCAACGTACCGTGATCGAAACCTGCGTGGGCTGCGTGGATTTATATCGTGGTATGGGACGTCGCAGGTCGACCCAGCCTCAAATGGGTACCAGGATGGGCTGTCCTGGGAAAGTAAAGACGGCCGGCGTAATGCTGACCACATTACCCACCGAGTGTCGATTGGTCTGTAAAAATATGGGTGCTCTTCCCATATGCCTGATGCGCCTAAAGGCGTGTAAAGGGATCTTTACTTTTTTTTTTTTACTATGCTAGACCTGGTGATTATTTTTCTAGCGGTACGCCATCGTATGAAGCAACGGCACCCGTATATGAATTCTTTTTCCTTCAGCGTCTGTTACAAACACTGTGCAATGAGTACCGGCACCTTTTTCTCTACAAGAGCCCTAGCTAGGAAAAGTCTAGCCACTGCACTCCTGCAGCTCTACTTAAGGACACATTATTATAACCGTTTCGGTTAAAAGCTACACACCAGACTGACAAGGGAAAATAATTTTCACATACACAGATGAGAAAAGGAGCACTGGAAAATATCGTGACAACTGGTAAGATCACTGGTAGAAGAGGCAGAGGCAGATCAAGAGAAATGATGCTAATGGCCGAAGACAATGGCATGAAGGAATATCATCAGTGGAATTGATACAGAGCTTCGAAGACCGAGATCTGTTAACATGCATGAACACCCACGCTAGCTGACGAGGCACTTGATAATGATGATGATGATGATGATGGTGATGGTGATGACGAGGATGATGCACAGAGAACAAGGCAGACCTACAGCAGTATACGCATTAAGTAAAGTAAATACTAAGAACAAGAAGATGTACATCTTGCAGAATACACAATAAATTGAAGGGTAGAAACGTCATCATAATGATCCTTCATTGTAATTATGGCTAATTAACACACATGACAGCCAATCCTGGACAATTAGGAAACAAGCAAATAGGTCCCAGAGGTCACAAAAATGTGTTTTTGCAAGAGAAGGCGGAAAATTCCTGGCATAGCCAAACTGAGTCAACCTGTGGTCCATGGAAATTTCTAGATGGCCTGCTAAAAATGTCCGCCTAATTATGTAGCGACTACATCATTTAGACGGGAACTTGAGTCTAGACGAGTGAGACGTTGCGCGCGAAAATGTTGTGCCGGAAATATTGGAAATGTTGTTTAAAAATATATATATATATAAATCGAATCTATATTATTACAGAGTTTTGTTTATCAGAAGGAACGATGTAGCCGGGTATATTATATTGTCTAACTTTTACGCAGCTGATGTGGCATTGGCTAAAAATTTATTTTGTAATTCGATTTAATGCGTAAATTGCTGTTTACAATTAATGCGGTTTTGCGGCTTAGAAGTTAGTAAAATCAGTTCAATTGTGGTCACACCAGGCTTTGATTTCTGCGACCCTAATTAAAAAAAAAAAAAAAAAATAGACCCGTTCTTATGGCTTTTAGATAGTGATATGAGATTTGCGCCGTAGAAGAGATTTGGATTTCAGCAATAATATTGCACCCAACAAAGCACTGTGTGCATTACTGATAACCTACACGTTGGAGATGGCCTATGGTCAATATAACTTTTAGTGGTGTTATATATATATATATATTATATATATATATGGCCTATGGTCAATATAACTTTTAGTGGTGTTAGTGGTGGAAGATTTTTGCTCCTGAAAATTGTTAGCCGCTAGAACTCTATATGGGCGAGGGGGATGGTGGGGTGGGGGAACTGAGTGAGTGCTCTCGAGGCATGGCATCCTCTTCGAGTGCTGAAAGTCCTGGGTTCAGGCCCCTTTAAAGGCTAGGATTTTTTTTTTCAATATGTACCAAGTAGGTCTCTACTGGTCTGAGGGTAGCAAGATCGGACGCCAGTGTGTATTGTTGCACACGTAAAAAAAATCCCTTGGCCGTTTGAAGTCAAAAAAAAAGAGTAGCCTAACGGCTCTGCTCATACACAATTTGGAGTTAAATATATATCCAAAGTATTTACGGATCCTCGCTGGTGCAACTGAGTTCGTGCACTTCGCGAGAACTTCAGACTCAGGCTTGAGTTAGAAGTGTAACGGAACACTTATGGGTTACTACCCTTTGCATAATGTGGATCCGTTGAACCAGCAAACAGTCATATGGGTGTGAATCATGTCCCAGTCCTTAATGAAGACAATGAGCGCTATGTCATCTGTGGGGAAGAAAATACATACTGAACATTTATGCATCTTGCCTCGGAAGCTGAATATTTGTGGCCATATTAGGCGCCATAGCGAGAGGCAAGGAACCCACAGTCTGCACACAAATGTGTCAGATCTGTCAAACGGATGCACACGCAACACTCAGGTTCTGGAACAGGACTGCAGTCTAGAAGTGGACGAGCAGCCAGAACTCTCCACCAGAGTTTACAGCTGGTGAACGCAAAGAAGAAGAAGCGTCATAGCTTGTGGGGGTGGGGCGGGGTGGGGTGGGTGGGGGGGGGGTGTGGGGGTGGGGGTGGGGGTGAGATTTAAGAGCTGAAGGCATGGTGCCAGAAAGAGGAAGCATGGGCCGACCAACACGAAGTTGGGCGCAGGATAGAAGTGACTCCTTGAGCAGGAAATTGCACGCGGTGGAAGATCTGGCGAGAGATTGAGTTTCTTTCAGGCAGACCGGAGCTTGACGAGAGCGATATTCTGCAAAGAACCAGTTACATGATGATGATGATGATGAAGATCGTGTGTAATTTTACTAGATAATTTTACCTTTAGTAGTGTGCCAGATCACTTCTGGTTGTGAGTTGTTGTGGACTCTGTCTCTATCTCTGAAGAAGAAGAAATCAGAGCTGTTGAGCTAAAAGGTTTTCCTGGAGAGAACGCTGATGGAGGTTGCAGTTTCTTGAAAACGAGACAGAGGCGACCTCCGTGAACATGGATACACGACATTGAAGAAGAAGTGGCCGTGAAAGCACATAGGGCTGGAGAACTGTTTAGAGAAAAGTCTTACAGATGTACCGTGACGAGAGCGGCGTTCTGTAAGATGGTACCTGCTCAGTGAGGATGATAAGTGTGTCATTTTTTCTGGACGTTTTGACGCTGTACCGTTGTCGAAATAACGCAAAGTGGTATTCTGGCAAATCTTTAGTATTTCGGAATTATGATACCGCATGCATCAACCCTATACCACAAACGTCGATCACTAGAGCAAAAAAGGGCACACTGAACAATAGCCTACGACATCTCCCCTTTATTTTCTATGAACGCCAATCAATACATGTGCATGTATATATAATTTTATTAGCCGTAACACAACCAACCGCCTTTTCGGTACGAGCTAGCAAGATGGTAGCGCTTTCTGGCTACCACCGTACGGTGCTAGCAACAGCTGCTGCAACTTTCAATATGTGAGCGTAGTTAATTCAATTCCTACGTGACCATTCATGCTTGTTGAGTTGTGTTGTGTGGTGAGTAATGTTTCATGTCAGCTGTACAAAGTTGTGAGTCAAAATTACATTGCGCCGTAGAATTAGAAGTTTGAGAGATCCCAAATATAGCGTATGTTTCGTCGTTGTTACAGCCTTAGATCGGTCAGAGTTTAGGCAAACCATTTTGCTTAGAGAAACAACAGTTGAAACTAAATTCACGGTGCCCTGAGTGAAAGGTCTGTTGAAGGTTCGCTGTAAATCTTCTGGGTGGATTGTTTTCAAGCCTATAGGTGGATTGTTGCAAATGCTCTGCATGGATTATAGTCAATCCTCTAGTTGGACTGTTGTATATTTCTTGGTGGATTGTTGTCAATCCTCTAAGAGGAATTGCTGTGACCCCTCTATGTCATTTGTTGTTAAACCTCTAAGTGGTTTGTTATGAATCCCAATTAGGTTTGCCTCTTGCACACTTGTCCTCGGTCTTTCCCTCCAGAATGCTTTTCGAAAGAGTGTTATATCTTTTAATGTGGCCAAAATATTTCAACACACTCTTTTTGGGGTTAATTTAATTAAATAACTCTCTCTCTCTCTCTCTCTCTCTCTCTCTCTCTCTCTCTCTCTCTCTCTCTCTCTCTCTCTCTCTCTCTCTCTCTCTCTTTTAATTCGCTGTCTTTCAGGAAGCTATGTATTTTTTTCCCTGAAATGAAATACGACCTGCTCTTCTGTAAATTCACATTTACAGAGATTCACTGCTATTTTTAGTAGCCTGTTCATTCTCCAGGTTTCTGCACCATACAGTAGACTAACGCAATGGTTCTCAAACTTTGTAATGCCGCCTCCCTTGAATACAATTACTAATGCTGTGGAGACCCCCAAACATATAATTATTTTAGTTACAACTCCCTAACTTCAGTGAATATGTTTTACGATGGTCTCAGACGACCTCTATGAAGTCGTCGTTCGATTCCCTAAAGAGGTCGTGACCCACAGGATGAGAACCGCTTGACTAGCATCTAGACATTACGCCCTTAGCGGTTCTTTTTCCAAAGACAAATTTTGTTTAATTCTGCCACACCTACTAATTTTGCCGCTCATACGCTTGCAATAAAACCACTGGGGCTACTTTCGCTTGCCCACCCAACGTACTCAAATGTTTCGTCGTCTTTTTGAAACTGTGTTTTAGCAAATACCCATGAAATGTGCTGTATAACTATTTTGTGCTTTGAAATCACAATCAAAGTGACTGTCCATTGGGCATTCCAATACGTGCTCACTCTTCCGATGCTGCAGCAAGTCCAAGGTGCCTCTACTGATTGTTTCCTTGAAGAATTCGCTTGTTATGTCCCCAGTCTCGGCCTCGAAGGCGCCACAGACGTGCTTCACTATGGTTTACTCCCAGGTCTGGCAATCGTTTTAGTTAGTCCATACAGCGTTGATGATATCTGCTCTGTACACGCTTCTTCCCCCATGCGTTCACGCATTGCTTTGCCATTTGTTCCGATCCCTCATTAACTTTTAGGCTGGCATGACCAGGGATGAAGGTCCAACCAACTGAGTGCGATTTTCAAATACTTTCTACCCATTCAGAGCTCATACTACCTTTTGCGATTTTCTGAAGTGTTGTGTAACTAAAGACACTTGTAATTGTGTTAACAATCTTCATTGTATCATGATCAATTCTAAGTTATGCTTTTCTCCAGGCTGGAAAACTCTACAAATTGTAGAATTTTTAAAAGAAAGCAACGCATCTTTTAAAAAATCTACTGTAGCGTTCTTTTTTTTTTTTTTCCAACGTGAAGAATAGCACAAAATAGAGATCCATTTTGGACAACAACTAAATATTGGCTAACCATTCGATATTACTATGCCCTAATATAACCTTATAAGCACTGGAAAAGGCTACTTAATTTCTCGTTTCTAGGAACTAAGTGTCGTATTTAGGCACTGACTTCGGTGTTTAGAAGAAAGTTCCAAACTTACATGTGTTTAGACCATTTTCTTATCTAGAAACTTAAATCGATGTTCAGAAGTTTCGGAGCAAGTTTTAGAAGACATCTAGAAACTTACATCTGATGTTCAGAGAGAAGACATTTTTATTACATCGGTGGTCAAGGAGACATCTTACCTAGAAACTTACATCGGTGAAACATAAAAAAGATGTTTAGAAGACATTAGAAGATATTCTCTTATCTAGAAACTTAAATCGATGTTCAGAAGACATTCTCCTATCTAGATAGATGTTTAGAAAACATTTTCTTATTCTTTTCTTATCTAGAAACTTACATCTGTGTTTAGAAGACATTTTCTTACCTAGAAACTTACATCGGTGTCAAGGAGACATTCTCTTATCTAGAAACTTAAATCGATGTTCAGAAGACATTCTCTTATCTAGAAACATAAAAAAGATGTTTAGAAGACATTTTCTTATCTAGAAACTTACATCGGTGTCAAGAAGACATTTTCTTATCTAGAAACTAACATCCGTGTTTACAAGACATTGTCTTATCTATAAACTTACATCGGTGTTTAGAAGACATTTTCATATCCAGAAACTTACATCCGTGTCAATGAGAAATTTTCTTATCTAGAAACTAATATCGGTGCTTAGAAGACATTTTCTTATCTAGAAATTTACATCAGTGTTGACGCAAAAGCTTTCTGTCTAGGGAGAAAAAAACCCGTCTGTGTTTGAAAGAAAGTTCAGTACATAGATACATACAACTGTGTTTAGAAGAGTTTCCTTTGAAAATATGTTAGTTCTGTACGAATCCTTGGATAATTCTGTAGACTCGAGAAGATAAACATTCTGTGAAATGAGTTTCGAGAGTTTATCGTCATGTTCATGATGTGCGGCGTACCAACTTTCCTAATTCTGGCGTGTACAGCATGCCTGGTGGCGGCACAGAAATGCTCACTTCCTCCTGGAGCAATTTTGTGGGATCCGAACCCTGCCAACACAGTCCATACTGTCAGCTGGGGCTACGGTTCTAACGTGAGTATTTTCGTCTTGTGTTTGTTTTCGTGTTCATTGCAGTGAACTTAAAAGTCTGTAATGTAAATGAGAGAAATAAACAATTTCCACTGGACAAAGAGGCGAAGAAAGAACGCTGGCGTAGGATAGGACACACATTGAGAAAACCTAGTAACAATATAACTAAAATATCTTTGCACTGGAACCGACAGGAGCATAGAAATAAAGGAGGACCGAAAAACACGGAAAAGGGAGGTTAAAAGGATGGGGTGGACCTGGGGAGAGCTTTATGCTACAGAGAAGGATAGAGCGACTTGGCGTGAGTGGGTTGAGGGCCTATGCTCCATTGGAGGCTAGAAAGGCAGAAGTAGAAGCATGTAAAGGACCCCCGACAGCCACATAGTGATAGACCTATACTTCTATAGACCATTGCTTGGTTGTGATCAACATCACGCATACCACGTTTACTTCCCGGAAAGAACTGCATTTCTAGTGTCAGACTGTGTGTGCTGACACTTCTGACAGCTGCCGTATACCATATTAATGCCCTTGTATGCGGCTGGATTTACTGAAACTTCAAGTCTGTGTTATATTTTTCACAGGGAACAGTGACAGACATTCTGTGTGTTTTCAGTGGCTCACCAGCAGAGCAACTAGGGGGTGATCCGTTTGCTATGCAGTTGGAACTGATTAAGTTATTTTATTACCTAGTGCCTATTTAAGGCTAAATTTATCTGGAAGTGAAGACAGTATAGCAATAATAATAATAATAATAATAATAATAATAATAATAATAACACTATTACTACTTCTACTACTACTACTACTACTACTACTACTACTACTACTACTACTACTACTACTACTACTACTACTACTACTACTACTACTACTACTACTACTACTACTACTACTACTACTACTACTACTATTACTACTACTACTACTACTACTACTGCTACTGCTGCTGCTGCTGCTGCTGCTGCTGCTTCTTCTGTTACTAATAATAATAATCATGTGAAAGATAAGCAGTTTTGAAGATGAAGTAATAGTTGACAGTGAGAAACTGGGCTAACATGTTAAATGTTAAGAACACAGAATATGCTATCACTAAGAAGACAGAAATACCAAACTGTGAAATACACGCAAACGGTACAATTCTTAAGCAAGTTAATAAATATAAATATTTTATAACAGTCATAACATCTAACGCCAGATACCTTGTAGAAATTACAATAACAGTTGCCATGGAAACAGTAGCCTTTAGCAAGATGCACAAGATTGTTACCAATAAGAGGATCTCAGTTACAGACACACACACAAACACACACACACACACAAACACACATACACACACAAACACACACACAAACACACACACACACAAACACACACACACAAACACACACACACACACAAACACACACAAGCACACACATACAAACACACAAACACACACACACAAACACAAACAAACACACACACACAAACACACACAAACACACACACACACAAACACACATACAAACACACAAACACACACACACACAAACACACACAAACACACAGACACACACAATTGTCGAACTGCTATCTAGAACTTGTAGAACCTGTGCTGTTCTATGCATGCGGGACATGGACAATGAGCAGACGAGTTGGACAACATTTACTGGCAGCAGAGATGTTGTTTTTGAAGTCAAAGGGCAAAGAATGACACAGAGAGATGGGGGAGGGGGGGGGGGGGACGAAGCAGTCCTCACAGAGACAGATGAAAGTTGTAAAGTTTTTAAAATAGTTAGACATCGACAGTATTTTTTGACACATTATGAGAAGAAGTGGACTTGAGAACTAGGTAATAACCGGCAAGATTGAAAGATTGATGGACAGAGAGCATGAGGAAGTAAAGAGAGAAATTCCTGATTGGCCTGGCAGCATGGATGGGGCGGGACAAAAACATTGAGCTGATCAGTGATTCTGGTGATCGTGTGGAATGACGAAACATCACAGCCTACGCTCACCGGTATGGCACATGATTATGATGATGATGAACACATGACGTGTGAATGGTTGTACCACTTGATTTTCCCCCATACCACTATGTGCTCTCTTACTTATAATATTTTGTTCAGAGCATATTTAAGAAATCTGGCTTGTCCACTGGCCACTACGAACTTAAATTCGTTCTTTGACCGACATGTATGCGAGCCGAAACAATTGTTCTCACTGAAATCAATGCGAATCCAGTTCATCCGTTCGTCCACTCCAGAAACATATTGTTGTATTTGACATTTTAATAGATGTATTTGTGACAAAAATATATAATATAAAATATTGGATATAAATTTACCTATGTGATGATAGTTTCTGGCACAGGTGATAGAGGAGGAGGAGGAGGAGAAGAAGGAGAAGAAGGAGGAGGAGGAAGAAGATGACTCATTCGTAACGGTCGGGCAACGGTGTATTTATTTCTAGTGTTTTTCTCCCCCATTCCAAAGTCTCCCCTCCCCCCCCCCCTCCCCCCTGTTTGCATTATGGGAAATGGTTCGATTGCTGGCTCGGTGGCTGACAGTAATGTTGCTACTTCTTCTAACTTCTAATGTTGCTACTTCTTCTAACTTTTAATGTTGCTACTTCTTCATGACAAAGAAAGAGCTGACTAGCTAGCAAGTAATGCACCAATGCAAATGGGAAAAAGTATGGACAGAGCTGATATTATCAACGCCGTACGGATTAGATTGGGAGATAATGGCCAATCTCTGACGCTAACACGATTTCGTGACCGAGAAGTTAAGCTTGGTGAAGCACGACTATGCCGTCTTAGATGTAAAGACAGAAGATACTATAACCAACTCCTTATGAGAACAATAAGTAGAGGTACCTTGGGGTGGTTGCTGCATCGGAGGACTGAGCACGCATGGGGATGCCCAATGTGCAAAGACATCGATTGTTGATAACATAACATAACTTCTTCACCACTCCGTGGTGTGGCGTCTAGACGCTCGCCTGCAGATCGGAAGGTCGTAGGTTCGGGTCCACATGGAGCCGGACCTTTGTTATTTTCTTTTTAAAATGACCTTCGCTTTCAGGTCCACCAAACCTTGAGTGGGTACCAGGTGCAGTCCTGGGATAGAATGACTTGGTGTATGAATTGGTAGAGGGTCTGTGTTCTATTTGGGAATTAAAGGCAGAAGAAGAATCACATAGCCGAAGCCTTATTGGCGTGCAAGTGTCACTGTTACTTTACACGTGTGCAACGATAGATATATTGTTCAGTCCTATTCATGTTTCCTGGCCCATATTTAGACTCTCTCAGTCTGGTCTATGTCAGAGGGGTATCACGTTGTACTTTTTTCTTCGAAAATCGTCTCTCGTGTGACCTAGGCTCCGGCTGTGGGTAGGGGCAGAGGTTGGGACCAGTTTTAAATGTTCTGGTGTCGTTAAAGCGGTGTCGTCGTGTAGTTTAGAACGCGCGACATCGGCGCTGATTTAACTGGAGGCAAGACAACGTGATGCCCCTCTGACGTAGAACAGTCTAAGACAGCATTAATAAAAGGTCATCCAGTGTGTAGAAGGACCGGGAAACGTGAATAGGACCGATTGTCCACACACCCACCTACACACAAATGTCCCGGACTGCAAGCACATCTTCAAATAAGACGGGAAAGCACCGATAAGTAAATTAACGTGGTCCAAGGCAGAAAATCAATGCAGAGACGGGACTGCACCAAAGAAAACACGCTGGCACAGAAAAAGTTGCTGTGTGGCGCAATTACTCAGAACTAGACATCCAGTAATGGTGCTCCGACAGTAAAACAGGATTGCTCGAGTAGAAAGGAATAAATGAGATTAGTTCGAGCTTCAGATGTGGCCAAACCGGGCTTGTCTGGGTCAGTCGCCGGTGACCCCCACAAATTATCGGGGCTAACATCTCTAGCCGACATCGACTTTTGTCTTCTTATCGGAGGAAAGGTAATTAATTACCTGAATAAATGTGATTAGTAATAATGTATATATTACTGGCGGAGGGGAAAAAAAAAGGGGGGGGGGGGAAGGTCACTAAACCTCGCCCACGACTTTTGATTAAATTATCAGTTATTTTGGTACTTTTGACTTTAGGAGAAATGATAGATAAAAACCCGAACGAAAAGTACATCATCGAGCTTCACAATATAACAAACACAAACAAACGTTGTGGCTATGGAGCCTTCATCAGGAAGGCTTTAGGAGCAATGGTAGCTCCATAGCTTGCCCGCTGATTTTATGTTAATCTATTACATTTTTCTGGCAAAAGGGAGAAGGGGAACCATTTTTCTTTTGGTATGCGCTATTGGGTCGACTTAACCTAAAATAAGCAGCTGAATTTTTTTTTTCATCAACCTTGTATCCATCTTGGCGATTATAATATGGCCAGATATTTAAAGCCGCCGTAGACTGCTTGGGTTCATTCAACTGTCAAGTTCACTCAAATTCACTCGTCCACTCGACTCGCTCCAGCGCCAAACACATAAGGATTCTTGGTTCTTTCACACTTCTAATCATCCGTTTCAATTTCACCCATTACCCCAGCATTGCTCACATATTCTTTCATAACAGTTATACTTACCTACAGATTGTCTTTTCTAGCCTGTGGTCTTCCTGAACCCCGCCCCTAACACATAATTTATGCTAACTAGATGTTTATTTCAAACGATAGCAGGTGGAATTTACCTGCAACACTTTAACAGTACGTGAAATAATCCTGGTGACCTAATTAACACGGGTTTAATATTACTTCGAAAAACATTTTGTCTTCTTCATTTTCAGCGGCAGTAAACCCTGGCGGAAAGTTTTGGTTGTTCGTCAGTTTCTTTACTCTAGTCCGGTTTTAGTTGTTCATCAAATTCTTTACTCTGGTCCGGTTTTAGTTGTTCAGCAGCTTCTTTACTCTTGTCCGGTTTTGGTTGTTCAGCAGCTTCTTTACTGTAGTCCGGTTTTGGTTTTTCGTCAGTTTCTTTACTCTAGTCCGGTTTTGGTTGTTCGTCAGCTTTTGTACTTTAGTCCGATTCCAGATCCTGTGTTTTGCTTGTACGTCCTTTTCATGCTTCATACTCATTTGTGTGCAGACTATTGGTTGCTTGCCTCTCAGACAGAGGCATTCTGACTTCGAAGGAAGCGCACAATACGTCGACACCTACGGAATTTTTTTTTTTTTTTTGGTAGGCAATGGGCCTTTTTTTTGTTTTTCTCTACAGTTGAGCCCCGGAACCCATTCATGAGTGAATAGGGCCTTTTAGTTTATATACTTATAATCTCGTTTACACGACTGGACATTGCAGTAACCTGAACACTCGGCTATACAGGAAATACGGAGACATGTCACTACCTACCTGCCTACCTACCTACCTACCTACCTACCTACCTACCTACCTACCTACCTACCTACCTACCTACCTAATTACCTAAATAACTAACTAACTAACTAACTAACTAACTAACTAACTAACTAACTAACTAGCTAGCTAGCTAACTAAACTAAACCAACCAACCAACCACCAACCACCAACCAACCAACTAACTAACTAACTAACTAACTAACTACTAACTAACTAACTAACTAACTAACTAACTAACTAACCTAACTAACTAACTACTAACTAACTAACTAACTAACTAACTAACTAACTAACTAACTAACTAACTACTAACTAACTACTAACTAACTAACTAACTAACTAACTAACTAACTAACTAACTAACTAGCTAACTAAACTAAACTAAACTAACTAACTAACTAAACTAACTAACTAACTAACTAACTAACTAACTAACTAAACTAAACTAAACTAAACTAAACTAAACTAAACTAAACTAAACTAAACTAAACTAAACTAAACTAAACTAAACTAAAAACTAACTAACTAACTAACTAACTAACTAAACTACTAACTTACTAACTAACTAACTAACTCAACCACCAAACCAACCAACCAACCAAACCAACTCACCAACTAACTAACTAACTAACTAACTAACTAACTAACATAACTAACTAACTAACTAACTAACTAACTAACTAACTAACTAAACTAAAACTAAACTAACTAAACTAAACTAAACTAAACTAAACTAAACTAAACTAAACTAAACTAAACTAAACTAACTAAACTAACTAACTAACTAACTAACTAACTAACTAACTAACTAACTAACTAACTAACTAACTAACTAACTAACTAACTAACCCAACCAACCAACCAACCAACCAACCAACCAACCAACCAACAACCAACAACCAACCAACTAACTACTAACTAACTAACTAACTAACTAAAACTAACTAACTAACTAACTAACTAACTAACTAACTAACTAACTAACTAACTAACTAACTAACTAACTAACTAACTAACTAACTGAACTAAACTGAACTAAACTAAACTAAACTAAACTAAACTAAAAACTAAACTAAACTAAACTAAAACTAACCAACTAACCAACTCAACCAACCAACCAACCAACCACCCAACCAACCAAACCAACCAACCAACCACCAATCACCAACCAACCAACCAACCAACCAACCAACTAACTAACTACTAACTAACTAACTAACTAACTAACTAACTAACTAACTAACTAACTAACTAACTAACTAACTAACTAACTAGCTAACTAGCTAACTAGCTAACTAACTAGCTAACTAGCTAACTAGCTAACTAAGTAACTAGCTAACTAGCTAACTAGCTAACTAGCTAAATAGCTTACTAAGTAACTAAGTACTTAGTAACTAACTACTAACTAACTAACTAGCTAACTAACTAACTAACTAACTAAACTAACTAACTAACTAACTAACTAACTAACTAACTAACTACTAACTAACTAACTAACTAACTAACTAAAAACTAAACTAACTAACTAACTAACTAACTAAGTAACTAAGTAACTAACTAACTAACTAACTAACTAACTAAACTAACTAAACTAGCTAAACTAACTAAACTAACTAACTAACTAACTAACTAACTAACTAACTAACTAACTAACTAACTAACTAACTAACTAACTAACTAACTAACTAACTAAACTAAACTAAACTAAACTAACTAACTAACTAAGCTAGAGAAACCATCTGATGTGTTTCCATCTGTACCAAGGCAAAACTGTGAGACACAGGGAGATTTAGATTGCCCTACAGCCTTGATCAAGGCTACTGTCCTCTTGATATATTGTTTGACAGAGAGTTCGAACAAGAAGAAAATGAATGAGGAGAAGGAGCAGAGAGAGGGTGAGTAATAATAATAATAATAATAATAATAATAATAATAATAATAATAATAATAATAATAATAATAATAATCTTCTTCTCTTTTTTCTTCTTCACGTTCACCAGCTGTAAACTCTGGCGGAAGGTTCTGGTTGCTCGTCCACTACTGAACTGCAGTCCTGCTCCCGAACCTGAGTGTTGCGTGTGCATCAGTTTTACAAATCTAATTCTCTTGAATACAGACTGTTGGTTCCTTGCCTCTGCCTCATCGGCAGATGCAACTCCGACTTCAATAAAGCTTCCCAATTAGTCGACTCTTACGACATGCTTTTGGGGAGGCAGTGGGTCTATTCTTGTTTTCCCCACAATGGGGCCCCGGAACCCACACGGGGGTAATAACAATAATAATAATAATAATAATAATAATAAAAAGATAAAAGAAAAGGAGAAGGACGGGGAGGAGGGGGCGGAGGAGGAAAGAAGAAGAAGTGCAGTGATGTCGATACCTAATCAACATTCAACATTCAGCTTTTTTCAGCGTTTATTGTGTCATAATTTCCCGTAAGTGTTACTTTTGTTGCTTCATGTGAAAGGACCGACTAACACCATAGCCCTAAAACCTCTGTACTATGGGACTTTCCTGGGCATTCCCAACAAAATCTCAGAGATCCTGATTTGGGGTGAAATAACTCACACACACACAAAAGGCGGGGGGGGGGGGGAGGCAATCACGCTAGTTCTTTTGCAGTTCATGGGTTATAAAATCCGAAATAAGGACTAGAGCGTTGTTTCTGAGAGACAGGGCACTGCAAGAACATCAATTCGATGCCTCTGTTTAGTTTTTACTGCTGACCTGACTGGGGGGGGGGGGGGGGGGGTCTTTTTTTTGCACACACGAAAGGAGTCAATCCATAAAGGCTATAAAATTGATAACTTTATTAATTCAGAGACAGATATTTTCTTGCTCTGTAGGAATCGTAGTATCCGAACATTGTAGTCAATACATTGTTGAGTGATAATTTTTGAGTGGCCATCAGGACATTTCTGCTGACCACTATTGGTGCGTGGATCACACTTTGAAGAACGTGGCGGTACAACATCCCTCATCAGTCACTTTACAAAGTCACATCTCTACATCAAAGAAAACACGCCGATGTTGACTTTTAATCAAATCATCTGTAGCCGCAAGTCTGGACTGCTGGGACACCGTGCCCTTCTGTCTCTGGGACTTAGTGGGAACCTATGGAGGCTTATTTTCGATTGTTTGATCA
>CAJHNH020003279.1:220825-227764 GCA_905116865.2 Candidula unifasciata | reverse complement strand
CTTCAGATCCAAAATGACTGAAATGCGTTAGCTGTTCTAATTTTCCAACACCCAATCAGGGAGCTGATAAGTGGAACAGCCTTTTCCTACTCTTATCAGGCAAAATTGTATTGCAAAGATAGCATTTAAGAGGTCAAATTTTATCCTGTTTCTTGGGTTGGATTTGATATATGTATTCCAAATAAGAAACATCTAGAAAACATCTAAACGTCAAAAACGCCATCTGAATGCTAGGGAAAACATCTAAATCTGGATGTAAAACATCCAAAGTGGCAACACTGCATTCTACCAGCAAATTGATGATTTATGAGCTACATTGACATCCAGAAAATTCACATTCAGAAAAAAAAAAACATTCATTCATTTGTCTCTTTTCTGATTACATACATGTGGCGTTAGCCCCCCCCCCCCCCCCCCCCCTCTTCCTCTCTCTCTTCTCCCCCAACCCCACCTTTCCTCACACACACACTTTTGTTTTGTCTCTCGAGCATAGATGATAAAGAGTCAAGTCAGCCAGTGTGTGAAAAGATTTACACAGGATCTTTGAACAACAAATATTCCGTCTGGCGCCTTTTTGAAGGGACTAAATTGTCGTCTGCTCACTCGTCGGCTTTTCGTTTCATCCCTGATGGTATTAAACTAAAATGTCAGTTGCTGGGTGACCCCAAACAAGGCCGCCGACCCTGAAAAACCATGCGGGAAAAAAAGGGGGGGGGGAGTGGGGGTGACCGGCTAAACTATAAAATAAAGTCACTGGGGTTGATTGGCGCTCAAAGAAGGGGAGGAAAAACGAATTAGGAGACTCCAGACACTAGTTGTTTTCAACTGGGGGTGGGGATTGCAAGAAAACTAAACTATAGAATCATAAGGTTAGTTGCGTATCCTTTACAGGACGTTGCAGAACCAACCCCAACAGCCCCTGGCTGTTGTGAGGCCTGCTGTTGTGTGGTTTTTCTAGGCAAATTTACGTCCAGTAGTTTGCCATTGCCTTCTGGACGGTCGGCTTTCTTGATACCAATGTCGAAACCAATGCAAGGCCCATGGCCTGCAGCTGGGATCGAACCCGGCATCCCGGCATTATGAAATAGAATCATAAACAACAAGAAATTTCACATAGAAACGGAAATGAGACAATAAAGAAAAACAGGGACAGGATGAACTATTACGAAACGAAACACAAAGACTGATCGAAAGGCTTGTTGTATTTATGCGCGTCTTTGCTTTCCCATCGTTGAGCGGTTTAGTCAGTTCAATTAAATTTCCTCGGATGAACTCCTGGGAGCCATCCTGTTTCCGTCATTGCTTTTGAAAAACAGCCTTAATTGTGATGGTAACGGACTGACAGCGCATGCTTCAAAACTGGCCACCACCTACTTGCAGAGCGGCCTGCAGCACATGAACAGTTCAGGGACACATTATGGATTTTATGTCATGGCAATCGGGTATGTGAAGCGGTGAGCAGTCTGTTAGATTATCTGGGTGGTGAGCTACTTTATGATAAAGCGGACGTTGGGGTGACTGTCAGTGATCACATGGACAAGTCGCTAGTTCAAAGATGATAGAAGCGGAGAGTTGGAGAGGAGACTTTTGTCTGTGAGAGACAGGAAGAGATGCATACACTGAGAAGACTAATGCATCTAAAAAAGAAAAAAAGAAAAAAACAGACATTTTACAAACCAACGGTAAAAGATGGGTGATGTGGTCAGCATCACGCCGGTCGCCTCTACTTCCCGGGACTGCACCCGGTGCCCACTCAAGGCTGGGTCGACCTAGGAGCCAAGGTCATTTTTTAAGAAAAGTCCGGCTCCGCCAGGGAGCGAACCCGCGGCCTTCCGATCCGCGGCGCGCGTCTAGCCGCTCTGCCACGGCGACTCCCGGGTGAAACATGGGTGGACATTTGTTCAGGTGGCAAATGGTACTACTGGCATGTTGACTCTTTGCTGGCTACAGAGAATGGAGACGGAGTGAGTTCGATTACTACACTTCGGCGGCTCCATGTCGTATCATCAGTTCTCGTTATGCCCAGTGTGTGTGTGTGTGTGTGTGTGTGTGTATGTGTGTGTGTGTGTGTGTGTGTGCGTGCGTGCGTGCGTGCGAGCGTGCGTGTGTGCGTGTGTGTGTGTGTGTGTGTGTGTGTGTGTTTTCAGAGAGAACTTTCCATGCTTTCCTATCCTGTGCAATCTTCAGTGCGGTTTTCCATGTCAAAGATGCCGCACTCAGGTCACTTTCCATCGTTCGTCTCCATGTTGTTTTTGGGCGCCCCTGTTTTCTCTTTCCCTCTGGTGTCCATGTGAGAGCTGTTTTGGCAGGTATTTCATAATTCATTTTCATAATGTGGCCAAGCCATTTCCATCTTCTCTTGGTAATCATACTGTCTAAAGTTTCTTGGTTTGTGGCTTGAAGTAGTTTAGTGTTTGAGATTGTATCTGGCTAGAAAATTTTGATAATTCTACATAGACATGTGTGATGGAAGGTGGACAGCTTGTGTGCATCCTTTTTGGTCATTCTCCAGCATTCCGCTCCATAAAGAAAAACTGGTAAAATGATGCTCTTGTAGAGTCAGAGTTTTGTTCCTCTGCAGTAATTGTGGGATTTCTAGATTTGTCTCATCCTTCCCAAAGCAGCTCTAGCTTTGTTCAAACGTGACTGTATGTCTTCTTCGGTCCCTCCCGGTAGTATGAGCTGTCCGCAGAATTTACACCTAACGGATGAGATTCACACTGCAGGAAATCACGGACAACCCTGCTCAACCGCCTACCATATTTGTATCAAGGCACCCCCCCCCCCCCCAGTAATGTTAGAGAATAAACTGCAGTCCCTTGTGGGAATGAGAAAGACATCGTAGCTTTCCAAATGTCCCATGGTTTATGCCTCTGTCAGGTTCATTCCATCCGAACTGTTGCCTAAAGGTTTCTTACCCTAAGATAATAACATCCCAATCTGCATGGCAGACCTACAGGACTTCTTTGCGTTCGGTTTCGTATGCTCAGATCACACCATATGGTGGGTTGTCAATATGAACTCGCATGTCAGTAGCAGGTCCTTCATGGTTTCCCATAGCTTGCTCTGCACACTTTGCCCTTGAGGCCATGTGTCTTTTCGAAGTTGTAGGTAGAGTGGGCAGGTCTGCAGAATGTCCTCAGGTGTTTGTGGTCCTGTTTGACAGGCACACTGTGGGGACTGTATAGTCTTTATTTTATGCATGTGGTAGTTGAGCTTGCAGTGTCCTGTTGACAGAGGGAAATTTTTGTTTGTTGCTTTCTGTTGAGTCTGCTGATCGGGTCTTGTGGATGTTTACTGTTGGTTTGTTATCTCTCCAATGCATTGTATTTTCCATTTATAAGTGTTCTGATCTATGATAATGACAATGAATGGGTTTATCGTTTCTCTTTTGTTCCGTTTTTCGCAAGTCTGTCTGCTAACTCATTTCCTGGTATGCCGCAGTGAGCCGGGATCCACTGGAAAACACTTTTGCTGATCTTAACTAACAGGACAGGGAAACGAGTTTTGGGGGAGTTCATTGAGGAGACATGGGATCAGACGATGTTGTTTCTGCCCGGTAGATGTTTTCTGTGACTTATATTAGCGACAGATATTCTCTTAATGGTGTGTTTGTTTGACGGTAGGATAATTCGTGTGTTTGTGTTAGCTAGAGGTAGGTTATCGTAATGAATTATACTGCTATCCATTCATGTATTTAGCTATGTAGTGAGGAGGTGATTCGCGAAGCGTTTGTCTGATGAAATGACATAGTAGATCCTCTCACATTACACACAGCCGTGCAGTAGCACCGCAGTCGTAATGTAAGGTACAGAAGTTGCCGAAAGAGCTTGTAAAGTAGGCTGTTGGTTCGGACCACGGTCACAGACGTAAAGCCGGTACAGTACTGTAGGGGTAGGTAGGCGACGGGGTTAGTACCGTGAGCCACTTTCGCCCAGGCAAACTGAAGTATTGCTTATTGTAGATTGTAGAGACTGACGTGTATGCCCAGACGGTGTTGGTTGAGTTGTGTTTGGGGACAGACGTTTTTGTCATGAATCTGCCCACGAGCCATTTGTCTTGACGACAGTAAGCAAGTGTTGCTGCCGTCCTTTGCCAACTAACATCACAAAGAGAATTGTCGCGAGACGCCGCTTCAAGTAGACAAGATACTTTTGGCTGACGTACCAACCCTTTGTGACCCTTCTATTTTTCCCTCTTGCGTGCTCCCAGTGACGTCATTTTCGTCATAGACACAGTGAGAGATATCCCGGTTATAGTGTACGGCTGCTGTTTGGGGATTTTCCATTGTCTTATGTGTAATTCCCCTGCGCTTTCACGTATAGAATCACGTCCGGCTGTGTGTATAAATCTGGTGCTGGCCGTGATAGAATATACGGCTAGCAAATTCGGCAACGTAGCGGGGAAAACCCTGGCCACCACCGGAAATTTCCCGCGGTGAGACCAGATTGCCAGCCATTTGACTTCAGGTCAGCTAGCAGGAGTTAGAGCGGGCCATTTTGGAAGAGAACTTTAATTCTGTCTTTTCCGCCGCCTAAAAACCCTAGCAGCATGACCATATAGTTGCATCCAAATCCAGCTGCTGAAAAGCCGAGGACAGATTCCTTGTTCCTTGTGGCAGGACGAGCTTCCAAACCACTGCCAGGCTGGTCGTAGCTGATGATTGAAGTGCCCTAAGGAAGATCTTGGTGCTTGAGACAGATCCAACGTTCCACCTCATTCTCTGAAACGGATAATCCTCTGGGAAACTCTAGGTGGTAATTGTTGTATGTTATTTCCCACTGATCCTCTCACGACGACAGTTTCATGTGACTATCATTTTTATCTTTCATCAAATCTACTTAGTTTGAATATTGTATTTCAAAAGTAAATAGATGATTTTCTTTAACTTTAATTTTAATAAACATTCCTATGATTGATTTACATTCATAGTTAAAGTTTAATTTTATTTCTAGATGTATGTATGGTGTCAGTGCTGTCTACCAATATACCTATTCTAGATGGGGGCTTAATTTAATTACCAGAAAGGGAAATTGTCGGGAGGGGTAATCTGCTCTGTCTAAGTGTTTAGGTATCTAAATTCCCTTATCCCTTTTCTGGGGATATTCAGGCAGCGCACTTTCTTTAGCGAGCCAATTAGAGTTTGTATCTGAATATCCAGGGACACTGTCTGCTCTTTGCACCACAAGACAGTTGTCTCGGTTTCTAACAAGATAACACCACTTTAGTGAGTGTAAAAGGAAGCTGTTTCACGACAGAATGACCGTCATTGTCCCTTGAGGAGGGGAAGGGGATAACAGGGACTACACTCTCGGCAAAATGAATAGCACACACACGCATCAAATGCAACAGACAGCCGTTATAAGTGCCAACACAAACGGTTTAACACAAGAAATAACAGTTCACTGTCAATGGAAGCAGCCCTCGGTATTCGTTGCTCTTATGCTCAACTCATTTGCGATATAAAGGGTTAAAGTAACAATGACTTGCGACTGAAGGATTTAAGCTTATTTATTATACAAGCGTTCGTTTCACTAACTCCAACCTCCTCCATAGCTACGACTATTGTTCAGTACGTCGTCAACCCCAGCATCAGCTTGGACGTAGTCACACCGGCCATGCAGAGGAGCGACGGTTATCTCCCTTGCAGAACAAGGCCAGTAACTCAAAGTCTTTAATTCACAGCTGGGCAGACGACGTAAATAATTCCCAGAACCTATTTGTTAGCAGCGGTTCATGGGAAAGATAGTGTCATCAAATCCACATTAGGAACATAACGTGATCCCTGGACGTGGCGGTTTTCCCATTCCGTGTGCCCAAGCTACCGTCCATCGCGTCACGCAGCCGTGTTATTTATACCAAATGGAGGTTTGCTGACAGACAGCACGGCGCTAGTGTGGACACCAATATACTTTTATCTTCCCAGTTTATCACCCCTAGGACCTTCTTGGCTCGATGAGCTCAGATCAATCCACTCCGGTGAATCGAAGCAGACAGTGGTTTATTGGCTTGTGTCGACCATTATGCTGAACTCATCCCACATGAGTCGCTCTCTCTCTCTCTCTCTCTCGCGGTACAGCAAGAAATACGAATTATTTCCCTTATTTAGTATGGTAGTATGGACGAGAACTTTTCCCCCTTAAAGAAAATTGTTTCCCTTGGTTTGATGAAAGCGAATTATTTCCCTTAAAGGATATTATTCCCCTTGGCTTGCAAGGTCGGTAATTTTCCCTTGATTAAAAAAAAATTAATACCACTAAAGAAAATGCGCTACACGCATTGGATATAGGACACAGTACACTAGGTCGCTGAACTTTGAACTCTTGTCTGCCAACGGCATTAACTGATGAACCTAAAATTGATTTTGGTCCTATTACCGGAATTACCCCAAAGAATGGCTGGACGCCAATTGAATATCGTTAGTCTTTCCCTCCTTCGGTGAAAAGGATCATCCCAAGTTGAGGAGACATTGAATATCATTAGCATCATCCCTCTCACCAGCTCTCCACTGAAAACGGATCGTTCGAAGAATAGGGAAGTGTGAAAGCTTGCTCATATGGACGCCATTTCTTTGACCTAGTTTCTGAAGTTTGATCTGTTAGCTTGTAATTCTGCGCGCCTTCCCAAATCTAAAATTAGCCAAAATTGAAAGAACTTGACCCAGAATGTCGTAACTTTTGCTTTCACAGACTAGTGATGCCATTAGCAACTGTCAATAATTGGGGAAATTGCAGAAATATGGTGGGAAAGAATAGAACAAACTAACAATTGTCAACGAAAAGCGGGAGGAAAAAGTGAAGGGCATTTGTTTCCCCTGAGAATCATGGGAAAAAAAAAAGGGGGGGGGGGGGGAGAGATGGCAGTTTGTTGTTGTTGTTGTTGAAAATATTGGGCCACAGTGTTGTTTTAATCTTTTCCACCCCATCTCGTCGGCTGCGA
>CAJHNH020003279.1:183325-215825 GCA_905116865.2 Candidula unifasciata | reverse complement strand
TGGCATTCTTGCATATACTGTCGATGTAGGGGATAAACAGCAGTGACGATAAGACACACCCCTGTCTTACTCCAGATGTTACTGTGAATTGATGAGATGTTCCCTGATTTATTCTAACTACACTTCTACAATCCCTGTATACATTTTTGCACACTTCGATGAGGTGTTCGCTTAGTCCATATCTTGCCATTAATTTCCATAATAATTGTCTGTCGACTCTGTCAAATGCCTTCTCCTGGTCTACGAATGCCACAAATAAGTTCTTATTGTATTCAATGTTCTTTTCTATTAACTGTTTAAGTGAGAAGATTGCATCTGTGCAGCTTCTATTTCTCCTAAATCTTATCTGTTCTTCTGCCAGCTGTGGTTCTATCACTGGTCTCAGTCTTGTTTCTATTATCTTGGCATACATTTTGCCAACATGGCTTAAAAGAGAGATGCCCCGGTATTGACCGCATTCTCGTTTGCTTCCTTTGTTCTTCCACACTGGTATAACTATTGCATGTTGCCAATCAATAGGGGCAGTTTGTTGTACCCATGCTGCATTAAATATTATGTGAAGCCATCTGATGCTGCTTTCACCTGCTGCTTGTATTATTTCTGTTGGTAATCTATCAGCTCCTGGTGCTTTATATTTGGGAGACTGTTTAATGACTTTTTCTATTTCATCCATTAGTATGTGTGGTTCTAACACTGTTGCTCTGTGCTCTTCAGTTGTTCTTTCCTGACGATCTCCTAGAGGATTAAAGAGCTCATTGGAGTATTCCTTCCATCTTTCTGCTATCTCAGGTGGATCTATCAATGGCCTTCCTGTCTTATCATTAATTATTTCAGTGGGGTTGTAGCTCTCATCTCTTTTCCGCATATTTTTAACTACTTTGAAAATTTTTCTGCTGGCTGTTTTCTCATTTTCTGCTAATGACTCACCGAAACGTTCCCAGGATGCTTGTTTTGCTTTCTTATGCATGTGTGTGTGATTGTGTGTGTATGCATGTGGATATATGAAAGCATATTTAGGTATGTATGTAAGTGTAAAGATGTAAGTTTATGTATACATGTATGTATGTAAGTGTGTAAAGATGTAAGTTTATGTATACATGTATGTATGTATGTGTGAATATCTGTATACATGTATGTGGGTGTATGTATTCATATAAGTGTAAATGTGTGGTTTTTGGTTTTTTGGGGCATATGTGAAAGAAGAGTCATGTAGAATGTAAATTGGAAGAAGAATGTGTGAATGCATAGAAGGGTGCATGTAAAGGATTTTTATGTAGAAAGAGGTGTGTTTATGTGTGGTCAAGTCATATCACTATGTGAAGAGTGTCATGCAGAAATAGAAAAAATAGAATGTAAGTGACAGTGTGTTTTTCCTGAGAAGAAAGGAATTTGTAATTTCATTTTTGTCTGAGCACTTGAAGGTGAAAAAGAAAAAAGAATTTACCAGAAAGAAAAAGCTTGTATATGTATGTAGATGCGAGAAATGGTGTATGTATCATGTATGTCTGGTATATGAGTTCGCATGTATGAGAACATAGGGGTATGTATACGTGTGTGGTGTGAAGTGTGTACGATTGTGTACACATGATGTGTGTATGCATTATACTATAATTTTATATTCTTTATTAAATCCAAAACAGGCATTATTGATAACAGGTATTGGTACTCTGAAAAATGAGTAATTAGAAGCCTGCCGAATGTCAGACGGGCCTGCGTGCCCAATTTGTAACCCCTTGAAAATAAAGTTCGTTCGTTTTCGTTTTCCCACTCCTGTTTGGTTTCTTTCCTCTGCCAGGGTCTATAGTTTTATATCAACTTCTTCTTTTCTTTGATTTTATCCACTGTTTATATAATTCCTTCTTTTTAAGTGCTTCTTTTACTTCATCGCACCACCTATTTCCCCGTCTGTTTTCCAGAAACATAATTCTTCTGCAATACTAAGCATAGTGTTTTTATATTTACTCCATTCTTTCTCAATATTGTCAACCACATGTGGAAGTTGTTTAAATGCTGTCTCTACTTTCTGTTGTAACTGTTCTTTTACTCCTTCCTGTTTCAGATTTGCTATCTTGATGAGATCCTACATTCATCAGCACGTACAAATCAAACAATACTACACAGATACACAAATCACTTGGCTGGTATCTGGAAGCAGCCGGACTGAACGTGTGCTTTCTTGGGCCACATTGGGGGATGCATTTACACACTGCCCTTACCGTCGAAAGTAGTAGCAGTAATAATAATAACAACAATAATAAGTAATAATAATAACTAATAATGAAAATTAAATAAAGAGGAAGAAGAAGAAGAGAATGAAGAAAAGTATAATGATGATGATAATGATGGGGAAAAAAAGGAGAAGAAGAATAAGAAACAAGCAAACAGAACAATCCCCTGAATACTTAAAGGTAAAGTCAGGAGATGTGAACCAGCGTCATTGCACACGGTTGTAAACCATAAGTGCTCTGCCACCAGTACGGATGCTGATAAACTCGTCCCGCCTTTGTTATTTTCGCCGTTCGCAATATAGACTCTGTAGATACAAAGGCACGTTTTTCTCCATTCCCACGGCGACCCCAGAGTATCACTCTAGTACCTATTTCCTAGAGGCTGGGTAGAAACCCCAGGAGCCGCCCGGTTTCTAAAACTGTCCGACCGTCGCCTGCAAGAAGCGAGTCGCAGCTGGACTTTTACCCCAGAGTAAAGCGAGCTTCTTATCGACTGCGCTAACGCGGCCCCCGAAATCCCCGAAAACTGTGTGCCAGGAACTAACTCAGTTCATTAGAAATGAAAAGCCTTGAGAAATGCGGTCAGCTTTAGGAGAAGGGAGAGAATTAACAATGATGACGTTACAAAAAACAAGGCTATCACTCACTTGATTTGATTTCAAGATGGGGAGTCATGCATCTGGTTTGGGCAGCTTTGTAGACAGAGATGGAGCAAGAGAAAGGGGAACAAAAGTACGAACACAGAAGCCTTAGAGGAGCTTTCATTACTTACTGTGACATCAGTGGATGTCAGAGGAAATTAAAACAAGTAATAACAGGGGAGTACCTAACCGTGGGGTCAAATCAGTCAACAGCATCTTCATATGGGCGGCAAGCACCCAGTTAGCCTGCTACGACAAGTCCCCTTCTCTTCTACTAAGCCTAAAATTTGTTTCGGGTGTTTGCATCCTTTGTGGTTCGAACGTTAGCACTCTATAGTGCAGTGTTCTTTAGCCGCTTTACACCACTTGACAGCCAACCAACCAACCAGTTTTAAAACAATTGCAAAAGGCCGTTTATTTGTTAAATCTAAACTGTCGCAACATTAAAATTGTCATCTAATGAGATATCTGCTGCAATTTTGGGGTTAGAAAATCTGACATACGTGGCCGGAGCGTTGTTTCTGATAGATAAAACACTGTAATAACATCTATTCGATTTCTTGGTTTGGTATTTATTACTGGTATTGCTGAGAAAGTCTTTTCACAGAAATAGGAAGTCGGAAAAAAATATGATTATTGATCAGATTATTAATCCAAAGGTTGCCATTACAAGAATCTGACGTTTCAGAAAATAATTATCAACGCTTCAGATAACGCCTGTAACTGTGGACTTATTATATCAGCTATCATTTTCTAGTTGAAGTCAGAAAAATAAATAATTCTTCTAAAAGTGCAAACATTTTTACATCTTTTTAATCGATTGATTGGCATCCGTCTCAAGAGTGCTGGGGGTCACGGGTTCAAGCCACAGTAAAGGCTGGGATTTTTTCACGTTTACTTCTAGTAATTTCTCCTAGTCTCTGGGTAGTAAGATCGGACGCCCGTGTGTATTGTTGCGCACCTAAAAAATCCTTGGCAGTTGGAAATCAAAAAAGAGTAGCCTCACGGCTCTGTCCAGAAAGCAATGGTTAGTCTAGGCAAATCAATTCAACAAAGAAGTTCTTCTCTAAATTCTCATCTTCACTATACGCAACGAAGCAGAGAAGGATGACACGGCTTACTCACATCAGTTGAATCATCAAGTTTGTTTAAGAAATATACGATTTTTTTTTATCCCTTCTACAACTTGGTTTTTTAATTTCCGTGGCATGTCAACAATTCTGTCAATGGTGTCCCAAGGTGTCTGCTCAGTTTCTTTAAGCTGTAAGATGCAAGACTTTACTAACTCCTTCATAAAAGTATAGGGTTGTCTCCATGTTTGTTTGTTGTTTGTTTTAGTATCCAGAAGCCATGAGTTATTAACCCTTAGGCTCGGTATTATGGATATCGCAACCTTTCGGCCCTGATTCCATTTTAAATACCGTAAATCTGGGAGAAATGTGGCTTTTCTGCCCACCATCGGGAGTGAACCCGGACCACAAGAAGTTCGCCACCCGCTCACCGCGCAATCATGTTTAGCGAACTGCGCTAGAGAGACGGACGGTTGTCTCTATAGACAAGATGCTCGAAACAACGACGTGTCACTAGTCGTCATCACTTTGAGCTGACTTTTTATCTGGTCACGGCATCTTTGGAAAATGTTCATTTGCTTATCAATAAAATCTTTGCTCGAAATGCAAAGGATGTGCATATTGTGACGGTTTCATATGCTCTTTTGACATAATTTCTAGACATACTATACACGCAGGCCGTGGCGAGAGTTAAATGCATGGGGCTACAGTAATACATTTAAAAAGTCCTAGTTGTAATGTTTAATAAGTGTTTTTTTTTTTTTCTATTTTTGTTCTTGCATTGCACATTTCGAAGTATCAATTCACTTGTTTGGCTTTGCTTTTATAAACCTGAAGCACTAGAACTTGGTATATTGAGTACATCGCTCTCACTGTTCCTCTTGCTATTATCATTTGTCTCCACTAAAGAAGGTTAAGAGGTTTTGCTGGCTGACCCTTTTGTCGCAATTTTGAAATTCAACACAATAAACAACCTGTTTTCTCAAGTCACCCACACAATAGAAAACAGCAGCAGCAGCAGCAGCAGCAGCAGAACCAACACAACAAGGGCAGCAAAGCAAACAAGGACAAACACAGAAAAAGCACAAAAAAGGAAAAAAAAGAATATTACCTCGTGTGGAAACTTAAAACAATATTCATGTTCAGTGACCGTGTCTAAAATCCCGACGCCAGATTGTCGTGTGCGACTCCATACTCGCTGTGCAGCAATAACGGGCTGGAATCGTCGAACCACTATGTGAATTAAAGTATTCATCCCAATCCACAACCATCTACAGGTTACAAAACAGTCAATGCCCTTATTTAACTGTTTTATTTTGTCGAACAGGGTTTCCGGATTTTTGTACTTATTTAATTCTCATCGCTGAGTTGTTAAACCTACAGACTCCAATCTTGGAAGAGAAAAACTACATACCCTAGCCCGTTCAGAATGAGGCAGAAGTATTTGGCGGAGACCACTAGACCATGCCGCACCGGTTGAAGAACACTGTTATAGTGGCTTCTTCTTTCCCTCGTACCCCCAAGTGAGGCCTGGGTCCTTACATCGTCGACCGGGTCGCCTACTGGTTCGCCGGTAGACGACTTCGCTGCCAGTCGGGACAGTATTTGGGTATGTCTCCCTTGATCGCATCAGCCCTGCAAGAGTCCTTTTGGGACCAGATGCCAAGCAATTTTATATGGTGCACATAATAGACTGGTCACAATTAAAACCCAGAGCTCCCCCTTCGGGGACGCTGGTTAAACTTAATGATTTTTTTGTTTTTTTTGTTTGTTTGTTGTTGAGCAAAGCATTATTCATTCCATATTACTTGTTACTTTTGTAATAGTTTGAGTTTTGTGGCTGTAGTGTTTAACTAGTCAGATAACCAACCTGAAACCCATTCCCACCCTTAGCCGGTCTCTTACGAAATACCTGGTTGGGTGGTTGGGTGGGTGGAGCGTTACTATTCTTTGCTTCCCTCGATTAGATTATTTACGGGCGTTGTACGGGCGAGAAATGAACATCAAGTTCATCTTCCCGGTGATCGATATGACTTATAATCATAAATGTTAGTTTCTCACGCAATGCATTTTTTTTTTTTTTTTTTGTTTGTTCTACTGCAGTCCCAGCTCAGCCGTGCTCATTTGTGCAAATATTAATTGACGGTTTTAGGTTTCCGTGTCCCTTTTGTGTGTGGGTGTACTTTACCCGCACATACGTTTCTGTGTCCCTGTTATCTGTGGGTGTACTTTACGTGCACATAGGTTTCTGTGTCCCTGTTATCTGTGGGTGTACTTTACGTGCACATAGGTTTCTGTATCCCTGTTATATGTGAGTGTACTTTACCCGCACATACGTTTCTGTGTCCCTGTTATCTGTGGGTGTACTTTACCCGCACATACGTTTCTGTGTCCCTGTTATCTGTGGGTGTACTTTACGTGCACATAGGTTTCCGTGTCCCTGTTGTATGTGGGTGTACTTTACGTGCACATAGGTTTCTGTGTCCCTGTTGTATGTGGATGTACTTTACGTGCACATACGTTTCTGTGTCTCTGTTGTCTGTGGGTGTACTTTACGTGCACATACGTTTCTGTGTCTTTGTTGTATGTGGGTGCACTTTACGCGCACATAAAAGGCAATAAAGAGCACCTTTATGCAGGTGGAATCACTGCTCTAGCAATGTTGTTGTTTTTGCGACTGTCTATATTTCTTTCTCTTGTCACTGAACCATTTACTTTGTACATCTTACTGTACACACAACGTGCGCCATTTAGTATCTTACTTGGATATGGTTAGTGGATAGAGTGGCAGCTGACCCGTCGGTTAAGAACCTTGGGCGATACTCTTTCATTCGGGAGACCAAGGTTCGAATCCTCCGTTGGGTCGTGGACGTTTGTTTTTCTGTTTGGTTCAACCCGTAAAATGTCAGACAGCATAGTCCGTGTTCCCCACCTCCCCAACGGTTACATTTTAAAATTGGTAAGTACAGACCGCGACCCTCTCTGATATGTATAAAATCGAATTATTTGCCTGTGACGTTTGCTACCTATTGCCGCTAATATATTATATCGGACGTTTTGGGGATATAGTTTCAGACCTATGTATCATAGACCAACCCTCACTCGGTGGGTGATACGATCAACATCACCACGACCGCTTTTACTTCCCACGGCTTTACCTGGAACCTATTTAGGGCCAGCTCGACCAATGTCGTTTTAAGAAAATTCTTTGCTAGGCTTGGATGTGAACCCACAGCTTTCAGGTACGTAGATGAGCATCTAGCCGCTACACAACGGCGGCTCCCAGATCAAACTAAGGGGAATCATTTAACATGACAACCAGGGTACAACGAAACAAATTGGCTTTTGGAATCTGCCAACCTGGAATGATGACCTCTCCAACTAAAACTAGCCCAGAAAATGAAGCAGTGTTCCCTTACAATAGAAGTCACACAACAGAAATGGAATCTATACACACGATAGGAAACAACTTTATAGGAATCAATCTAGAAGTCACGAAATGGGAAAACGACCCATAAAGTGAAAGGTGACCGTAAATAAACAGAAAATGGAGGCCAAAGAAAATTGTCGGATTCATAAACAGAAATAATGGATGTGGTCTAAGAAGCTCCTGGCTGAAAATATCGTAAATTGCTGCTGAAATAGACTCGTAAAAACGAAGACGTGGTCTGTTATTTTTTGACGCGATGAGTGAGCGGTTCTCAGAATTTTTAGGATTTGTCTTCTTGACTCATTCAACGTATATGGTTAAAAGGTTGTGACCGCAGTTTCATAGTTGTGATATATATGGTTTGATTATTCTGCAGGTGATTTGACAGCAAAAATACTTGAGCATTACGGGGAAGACATAAGCGACGAAACATTCATGAAAGCAATGGCAAACTACTAAAAGTAACACTTGCGAATAAAACCACAAACATCCTATAGATGCTAGATTTGGTCGGGGTGACATTTAAAGGTAATTAATATGCAGGTAACTAACTGTTGACTTATTTCTCAAGTCCTACTTATACCGTGAAGTGTCACAGAGAGGTGTCAGGTGTAGCTTTCTGTTTTCTGTCCTACTGCTTATACCGTAACTTGTCACAGAGAGAAGTCAGATGTACTGTTTTGTCTTTTTTGGCTGCGTAGCTTGTGTTAGTGTCCTATTATGTTTTTGTGGAGTCTCTTTTAATTCCTCTGCCCATTTTTTTTTCTTGTTCGATCTCTTGCCTTATAGCCTACTGTTCTCATTTAGTACACTCAAACTACTGGCTGATTTAGTTCTATCTGACCAGATGGCCAAACCATTTGACTTTTTGATGTTTCATAAAAATCATTAACAGGTACTTTGCCTATCATTGTTCTTAGTTCTTCGTTGAGGGCTCACTGTCTCTTCTTGTTTTTCCCGTCGCATTTCTTTTACATCTCATCTCACATGCGGCTACTTTATCCTATAATTGTCCACGTTTGTCATTGACAGCACAAAGCTAGCACGAAAAGCAGATTTATCAGCTACTTTTGTGTGTGCACGTTAAAAGCTACTGACACTACATTTAGGCTGCCCCTCATCCGTTCGGCCAGGACAATGTTTGTGCACAGTTAACCAGAGATAGGCGCTGGTCCAACACCGTTCACTTCTGCTTCATCTATTCCTGTTCTGCATTTGATTGTCAGGTGTGAAGAGGTATCAGGTGTAAGCTTCGGTATTTGCTACGTAGATGTTAGTATTTACAGCCTCAGATATTACATCTATCCATCGCTTGAATGGTCGACCCCTGGCTCTGCTTCCATTATGCCCAAATGGCAGAGCTCTCTGTGCTTTACTTGGTCTTCTTAATCGAGGGTTTAACATCACCGCAATCGGGTTTTCCCATACTTGCTCCGTTCTGGTGCCAGTGGAAATCAAATGAAATGTCTCCCATTGTTGCAATTAGAAAACTGGTGAACAAACAACTGGTCCCTGTACAATCCAGAAATATGCGCAAGCATTAAATGCGTATAATGTGGTGTACTATGTGATGGTAGTCTTAATTCATGCCCAACAATTTGATCTGCCATATTTTGATGTAGTTTGGTCAACATCTCACCAGCTCACTGTCTCCCAGAAGTGTCGAGTTTGTGTAGTCTAACTAGGCGGAGTATCAGACAAGAAAATGAGTAACCATGTAAATGAGATGTCTGAGGAAAAACTACAAGAGTGACCAGAAGAGACCAAATCAGTAATGAGGTCATAGGAGAACAAGTCGGGACAGAACCAATTCTAAATTACATACCAAGACGGCAAACTAGATGGTCTGACCACTTACAGCAGTGGTTCTCAAACTTCCTAATACCGCGACCATTTAATACAGTCCCCCATGTTGTGGCTACCCTTTAATACAGTTCCCTCATGTTGTGGCGACCCTTTAATACAGTTCCTCATGTTGTGGCGACCCTTTAATACACTTCCTAATGTCGTGGCGACCCCCAGCCATACAAATATTTTCGTTGCCACTTCATAACTTCAATGAATATAATATTTGTTTTGCGATCGCTTTTGGCGACCCCTGTGAAAAGGTCGTTTGACCAAAAAAGGGTCATGACCTACAGGTTGAGAACGGCTGACTTGGAGAGAATGCCTTGAAAAGAGGAGTAGGATGAAGTGCAGAAGGTAGACCAAGAACGATAAAGTTGAAAGATAACATCAGAGAAACTCGGCAACATCACGATGTGTCTATGATCGAGGCGGGCAGAAGTGCATGAAGCATAATCTTTTGTCTCCCTCCCTCGAAAAAGAGGTAAAAACAGGAGAAGAGAAGAAGAGGAAGAGTAGGTAGAGGCTGGTTTCAGGGGACCCGGGAGCATAGATACCCTAAGCCACCCCTCCCCTCCCATCTTGTTAACTTATAAGGGAGTAAAGCTACCAGCCCAACCCCCCCCCCCCCCCCCCCATCAAACCCTCCATCCCCTTCTGGGACCACCCGTGTACAGACTGTTCTTCATTCATGTTTTTGCTTACTGTCAGAAAATGATAGCTTGCTTGCTTTCTGTATGTCCACGCACAAATCCTGCTCTTCTGTCTGTATCTCCATCGGTCTGTCAATCTATCTGTCTATTTACCTCCCTAGCTATTTATCTACCTGTCCAGTTATTTATTTATTAACTGGATATCGATGTATATATCTGTATATTCCTTAACCCTTTCACCTCTCTGTCCGTTCGTCAAGTAGTATTTTTTTTTTTTCAATCAGCTAAAAGAGATGAAGTCTGATTATATGTTTTCGAAAACAGTCTTACGACAAATCTTTGGACCCATCAAATATGCAAACCTCAAGGAATGGAGAGGGAGAAGCAACAACGAAATTCAAAATCTGTTTAAATTATCTTTGATCGCTGGCATCATGAGAGCTAATAGACTGAAATGGTTGTGGCATATTGAAAGAATGTCAGATGACAGAGAAGTAAAAACTGTATACATAAGGGAGATTAATGGTCGTAGACCACAAGGCAGAGCAAGAAAACTATGGAGAGACAGTCCAGAAAGACCTGCAAACAGTTGGTGTCACCAACTGGAAAGAGAAGGCCAACCAGAGAGATGAATGGAGGCGAGTGATATTTGCAGCAATGAACCTCAAGGGCTCGGAATGCCAAAGAAGAAGAAAAATCAGCCAAACCTTCCGCCTACTCATCTTATCAGTCTATATTTCTGCCTATGTGTCCCTCCTTCCATTTCTTCAAGCATCTAATTTCAATCCCCTCTTCCCTGTACGCAGACATGGTAGCACCGCACTCACTCGCAAATCTGTCAACATGACACGGCTACAAAAATGCATTTTCCATATCGATATCTGCTGCCGAGGGTCAGGAGATGGGCGATCCAGGCGCTATAGCGTCGACAATTATCTCCAGAATCGATTAACTTGTACAGACTGAATCTAGAGCCTATTTGCAGGCAACTATAACCGCCAAATTGCCACCATTTTTATCTGAGACGTCAACTGCGATTGTGAACGAACCGTGTTTCTATTTTGGTAATGCCAACTGATATAAAATAACGACGTCAGCAAACAATTCTTGGGAAAATGTGGACTCTGTAGTAACTTAATTTGGGTGCTCTGAACTGGATCATGAAAGCAGATGATTTTACAAGACTTCGTAATGCCGGGATGCCGGGTTCGATCCCAGCTGGGGGCCATGCGCTTTTCATTGAATTTCGACAGTGGTATCAAGAAAGCCGACCGTCCAGAAGGGATTGGCAAACTACTGGACGTAAATTTGCCTAGAAAAACCACTCAACAGCAAGGGGCTGTTGGGGTTAGTTCTGCAATGTCCTGTAAAGGATACGCAACTAACTTTAACTAAGGAAAACTCAACTAAAACAAAGAGCAACACTAGATTCCCACATAAAAACAGTCGGTGGCACAGATACAATGCATAAAGCGCGGCTAGTTCCAGCAGTGGGCAGTAAGGCCGAACAAGTCTTAAAAATAAATAACATCATCATCATCAGTGGCACATGAGGCTTCAGTGAGGACTTTCCATGCTTTCCTGTCCTGTGCAATCTTCAATGCAGTTTTCCATGTCAAAGATGCCGCACTCAGGTCACTTTCTATCGTTCGTAGACTTGTTTTCCCTTCATGGGCTTCCTTTCGGCTTTTACCCATGTTGTTCATGCTGACAGAGGGACTCTGTCCCAAGACCGCCGGACGTTTAGAGCACTTATTTCCTCTTGAAGTTTCAGTAACGTTGTAGTTTTTTTTTTTACAGGGCAGAGCTGTCAGCACTGCGCCCAACCCCCGAACCTGGAGGACCGGGAGGCCATCTTTAGTCTGGCCCCTCACCATTGACATGTCCGACTGAGGTGACCCTGCCAGGAACATACGTTCCCGCCGGCATAGCTCCAAAAAAAAATGTGTATATACTCGTCAACAATGGTTAGCACTGACCGGATTTGCACCGGCCTAAAAAAACGGGAATTTCCGTAGACCTGGTCGGCCTTACTGCTAGAGCTGGCGCCTAAATGTAAGTAAACCGGCCTCTCCAAGTCTGTAGACGTACTGGGCATGTAGGGTTAGACTTACATTTTACAGACCAATCGACACTTGATGAGTGATGTGGCCAGCATCACGCCGGCGGCTTTTACTTTCCAGGACTTGACCTAATACCTATTAAAGGCAGATTTAACCTGGGATTCAAGATCAGTTTTGAGAAAAAAGTCCGGCTTCGTTATGATCTGAATCCATGACCTTCTGGTCGGTAGGCGAGCGCCTAGCAGATACACCCCGGCCGTTCCCTGTTACATACATAGCTTCGTGTAATATCATAGCTTTGGGATCCAATCAGCTGCAGATATCCATCCATGCACGTGCAACACGAGCAGAAACTGTCACCGTCTAGTTTGATTTAGCTAAAGCTAAAGAAGTGGCCAACGGAAAAGAGATAATAAATGAGATTCAAAGATGGACACGAGACTATGGGAAGGGTCGGACTTAACTCTAGGCCCTAAAAGCCTGAACCACCGTGTGAGTTTATGAGTCTCATTTAGGGGGGGGGGGCAATATATCCACTGTCGCCACCCCCTAACTTAAACAAGCATGTCTTAAAAGGCGACTAATTATAGGTGTTTCCTTCAAAGCACCGAGCTTATTTTTGTAACAGTCAAGGAACCAGGTTTGCATGCACAGAAACCAGGTTTGCATGCACAGAAACCAGGTTTGCATGCACAGAAACCAGGTTTGCATGCACCGAAACCAGGTTTGCATGCACAAAAACCAGGTTTGCATGCACGAAAACCAGGTTTGCATGCACAGAAACCAGGTCTGTAAAATGAATGTGCACACAAAACGCGTGTGCTGGAACCAGACCAAAGTTCAAAAGTGGACGAACAACCAGATTTTTAGCCGTATTTAACAGCCGGTAAATGCTAAGAAGAGAAAGAAGAAGTAGGCACGAAATACAGGAGAGGCCTTTAGTCAGTCAATCAATCAGTCAGTTAATCAGTCAGTCAATTACTCGGTCAGTTAGCCATTCAGTCATTCTGTTAGCCAATCAATCAGCGAGTCAGTCAATCAGTGAGTCAGTGGGTCTGTCAATCAGTCAGTCAATCAGTCAGTCAGTTAGCCAGCCAGACTGTAAGTAGGTAATTCAATGATTCGGTCAGTCACTCTGTTAGTAAGTCTGTCATTTAGTTACAGTCAATTAGCGATCCAGCCAGCCAGACAGGCAGACAGACAGGCAGAGAGACAGGCAGGCAGACAGACAGACAGACAGACAGACAGGCAGACAGACACTTTTCATTCGGGTTGGTGATTCGTCAGCTAGTTAGTTAGACAGTCAGTCAGTATTTAAATCAGCCAGTCTGTCAGTCAGTCAGTCACTTAGTAATTAGTCAGTCAATCAATCAGTGAGTGAATGAGTCGGTCATTCAGTCAGTCAGTCAATCAGTCAGTCAGTCAATCAGTCATTCTGTCAGCCAATCAATAAGTGAGTCAGTCAATCAGCGAGTCAGTGGGTCTGTCAATCAGTCAGTCAGTCACTCAATCAGTCAGTCAGTCAGTCAGTCAGTCAATCAGTCAATCATTGAATGAGTGAGTCAGTCAGTCAGGCCCAGAGCCAAATACACGGCAGCAAACAGGTCACCCCATAATTGCTCAGTCTGGGTGTCAGTAACACAAAACACCCAGCCATGTCCCTTGCGAAACAAATTAACAAGGACTGCAGTGCCAGCAGAACCGACAGCCTACACACCCATTATGTGCATTTGAAAACTGCCAGAAGGGCCAATACACACATTCCACCCCTTGAACAGCAGTTCATAGTCGATGGAAGCAGCTATTACCAACAATCAGCTGTTGCACACGCAGTATTGCACAGAGCACCGCCCGCTGGGACAGGACTTGACTGAACATCTAGCAAACGGATAGTTAGCATGGTGACGACAAAGCAGACAGACATTCTCCTATAAGTAAATATTAGGCTTCTTCGTCATCGGGTGAATCGGATGTAAAGTGATAGATTCTCAAGTTTAAATACCAGTCGTTTATCTAAAGGTAATTTTCACACTGACCGCTTTTACTTCCGATAACATTTCCTGAGATATTTTAATATTGAGTCTGCCTGAAAACAGTAAAGCCTCCAGATGAAACTGAACACATAACCACCGTTTCGGCAAGTCATAGCGCTACCATGCTGCCACGTGCAATCTAACCTGAAGCTGTAACATTCCAACAGTTATATAAACACCTCGCCACAGAGAATGGCTTTTAACAAATAGATAATTAATGGGTTCAACGCAGAGATAACGTGCAATGGCTGCAGCCCCTAGGAAGCAATATAAGTGATAAACATGGACACGTTGAAATCATTTACAATTTCATCTTGACAGTATGTGAAGCAAAATGAAAATAAAAACCCAGTAAAGAATAGAAGCTATTGAAATGCTCTGTAGTGGTAATGACAATACTAACGGAGTAATTTGCTGCCAAAGAACGAATTCCATTAGATACAGCTCAACAGCTGCCCTCGGGCAGACTTGGCAACTACCATTTCTGCTCAGTCAGGTCATCAAGATCCCATTAACGCGGACATATTGGCCACGCGCCGCGCCGGAAGCAGTCAAGTCCTAGGAAAGTAGTGAAAACTCATTAATGCAGAACTTCCTGACATGCGCAGATACGAAGCTTAAGACGGAAATATGCAAATATTCCCGGCGGTTGCGCAAAGACAAAATTGGTGCAACATTTTTGACAAAGATGTGGTGTTGTCCCCCCCCCCCCCCTTCTTTTTCTTTCTTTTTATCTTTGTTAAAATCCCTCGGCAGTTGGAAATCAAAAGGAGTAGCCTAGCGGCGCTGCCCCGGCACAAATTTCGAGTTAAAATCTACCCAAAGTATTTCAGGATCCTCGCCAGTGCTACAGAGCTTGTGCACTGAACTGAGCTTCTTCGGACTCAGACTTGGGCACTCTTCCGAATAACGGTCCCTTATTCAAAGACAAAAAATCCCATTCAGGGCCTCAAGAGGTCGTAGTTAGGGACATGAGAGGTCATGTAGTTAAAAATATGGAACAGGAACAGGAACACTACGAAATATGCTTTCTTTTATTATATAATTTCGTTTGAACAAATTTACCGAGTCTTCGCTAGTTCGGTTGATAAGCATTCAGCCTGTTAAGCAGGTGATCACGGTTCGATTCTTTGGCGGGCAAAAATTTTTTTTCTTTAAAAGGGTGGTTTTCACGCTGTGTTGTGGTTTACAACCAGGCTGCGATATCTGCGCTTTTCGCTCGGTATTTTGGTTAACAGCTAGGTTGCGATAGCTTGTGGTTAACAGATAGGTTGCGATAGCCGCGGCAAATTTTTTTTTTTTGGGTTTTAAAACAGTGGTTTGCACGTTGTGTTGTGGTTACAACTAGGCTGCGATATTTGCGCTCTTCGCTCGGTCTTGTGGTTAACAATTAGGCTGCAATAGCGGCGGCGAAATGCTCAATGGTCATGTGTGGATCGAAAACTATTTCTTCCCACGGCGCTTAACGCGCAGATGTGGAAACTGATGATGATGGCCTCAATTATTTCACGGCAGTATTGTTCCATTTTTTGTTGTTCGTGTTCTATATTTTGTATAACCTCTTTATAACCCCTTGACCTCTTGAGGCTCTAAAAGGGATGTTTTGGACAGTAAGTAATATGGGACCGTTATTCGGAAGAGTGCCCAAATCTCAAACCAGTCTCATTCAGTTCTTTCACTAAGATCTCTCCGTTTTCTCACTCACATTATAACCCCCCCCCCCCCCCCACCTCCCCACCCCAGTTATCCAACTCGTCTCTCACTCATAAAGCTGTCAACTCTCGCAAAAGCTGATTTAGTTCACCTTATATAAAACCCCGAGTTGTAATCCGATTCATAATCTTTGTCCAACTGGCAGTGGTCACATGACGCAATAAGTCTTCTTTCCTCACAACTCGCGACCGAGTCTGTATCCTTCCTTTCAGTCCAAGACAACCGATAGGGCCGTATATCGACATAGAAGTCCCTTTATCTCTGCTTGGGTAGATCCTAAACCGCTTTCCTTCCACGTCTGTAATTTCCTGGATAAACCAGCCCAAGGGATGTTTTCCTGAAATCACTCTCTCCCCACCCCCGGTCCCAAACACGACTAAGACTGTTTACGTTTGTTTACAATATCGGTAAATCATTCTCTCTCTCTCTCTCTCTCTCTCTCTCTCTCTCTCTCTCTCTCTCTCTCTCTTTCTCTCTCTCTTTCTCTCTCTCGCTCTCTTTCTATCTCTCCGCTTTCTTGCTGGACATATTATCAGCTTATTTCCGGTCATTTTGACGATCAAATCCTAGCTCATCCACAAGGTTCACGTCTTTCAAGGGATTTCCTAAGTAGATTAATGTTTCTATGGATATTTATTTATGGTGCCAACATGGCCTGTCCAAGTGGTTGTGAACTTTCACGCGGTCACTGCAGATGTTAGCATTACGCCAAAAGATTGTGGGCGATTCAGTTGTTTTCTGTTCTTTACCACACTCCGAATATCTTTATAGAGGGTCAGGGCATTTCGGGAAAAAGTCTTTTTATAATCTATGCAAAAGCACCTCATAAACCGTTTCTTTCAGTCTCGTGAACTTTTCATAATTTCTGACAGATGAAACACCTTGTGTGTGATGATGATGATGATGACGATAATGCTGACGATTTACCATGCTAAAGAAGGTTATCTCTAGAGAACTGCAGTGAAGAAAACATTTCAATACAAGAATAAATAAATGTGTATGTAGGGAATTATTTTTGTAAAACGTAATATAATAATAAAAATAATCATAGTAGTCTAAATCCCTGAAACATATAACCATAGTAAGATGAGCCCAATATGTATGTCCCAGTTTTTAAAAGATATTCTTATAGTTTACTCATTATCATCAAGTGTTTTGCCGACTGGTGTGGTCGATAATGCGGGAATTCATGTTGCGTTGATGGGTTGCAAGTGTGAGCTTTTGAGCAACTTAAAATGGTTAAAAAGAGATTGCTTGATGTTCACAGGTGACTGCAAACATCCCGAGTGTTGTGGGGAGTGTGAGATCCACATGTAGCTGTTGCCGGAAGTGCTTGGTACTTGAGTCAATCGCTTTAAGTCATTCTAAATGTGTGGACATGTTAGAGGCAAAATAGAATCCTCACCTGCACAGTCGTGGCGACAGCACTAGCCATGCGGCCATAAGTCCTCAGACTCGAAGACCCTTCTGCCTACACCGCAAAAGTGGTATAATAAAGGCAGTAATTGACAGTTTTTTCATTTTGTTTTTTGGCAGTCGTAGACTTGACAGTGTGTTACTGATCACCGATTTATCTTCGTAGCAATGCGTTCGTACATAATAAAGAGACGGATCGCACTACGGCGTCATACTTGGCGTTATGTATGTAGTTTATTACTTATAGACAATGTTAGTTGTTACCATAGGACATGTTAATTTGTTACGTGTGCCTGGTTTATTTATACTAGTACACTTGATTGGGTTGGCCTTACTTTACTCCAGTAGTAGTCACAATCATGTGCCGTTCCCGTGAGAGTGGGTGGCCATGGTTCGTTATCTGAGGGAATCGTGTGTATAGGTGTTGAAGAATGACATAAAAAGAAACCTAGAGACTTGACAAGCGTACTATTCCCCCACCCTCCTTCCCCGATCGCATACTTCAATCACCAGTCTCTTCCACGGTGGGACTGACTGGTCGGATAACAACGTGACTGTTATCGGGAAAACGTCAGCTAAGTGTTTTTGTGTATTCTTGTCTGTTCATGCGGTTTTGTTGATTTATTAATGTATTGATGAGGGCTATCTAGCCGCAACTTTCTCTTTCCGTTTCTGTTGATTGAATTATGAAACCCGCTGGTCTACTTTCTATTTGGTACTATATATTGTCATAATGCTCTCCAAAAACCACGAATTTTTTTTAAATAATCCGCCGGGTGATTTAAGCCCCAGTACTCCATGATCATGAAACTGTCAACCGCATTCCATAACCCCTAAGCTACGCAGACGCACACTTTACGTAAAATCGCCTAGTAAAACGAGGTAGGAGTCAGTATACCTGGGAGTTCGTTTGCAACGCCATGAAAGGACAAAAAATGAAATTATTTACTTCACAATTGAAGCAATGTGTCAGACCACACTCGTTGTTTCGGAACCGTGGACAAGATTTGGACGTTTAGCAGGAAATGATTCTCAACATTTGGTGGAAACAAAAACGCCTGCCTCTGAATTTGGCTTACAAACGCATCAGTATCCTACCATTCCCTGGCCAGAATCAAATTGCCAACGTTGATGTCCGGTTTCGGTTTAAGCGGGTAAGTTTAGAACTATAGCACGTGGTTGGGGAAACAATATGAAGAGAAGAAAAGTTGCTGAATGAGATCACCGCGGACAGTTGAGACATATCAAGAGAAGTCATAATTATCATAATCATCATCATCATCTTCATCATCCTATTCTGCTTTTTGGGCGTCATATAGGGTTTGTAGTCTAGTTATCCATTCAGTTTTCTCTTGTCCCCTCTTTTCAATATATCATGAATGGAATCCACTCCCACACCTTTGGCCTCTCTTATGAACCTTCGCCTAAAGTTTGAAGGAGTGACAGGTGGGAGAAGGAAGAAGCGTCCTTGTTTCTTCAATCCCCTGCCTTTTTTCTTGTATCCAACACTTGACTTATGCTCACTATGTTGGATAGGGAGGCTTGCTGTTGTTCGCCATGAGAAGTTTTTGCTTCCGGCAATTGTCATTTTCCTCCATGTTGCATTTTCCTCCATATGTCGATCGAATCGATGTAGTTTCTTTGCCCATCTACTGAGTTGAGTGCATAGCGCTAAACTGTGAGCTGCGTATTTCATTTGGAATGATTGTCTACTGTTTGCAACACGGTTTGTGTTGCGAGCTAGATTGAGAAAATAGCGAGTAGCCTGTAACCAGAGAACTTGTTGTGCCTTATGCTAATAATTGCGTGTGCATCTACTGATTTGTTCTCACTGCCGCTTCCAGCGACAATAAACTGGATTTCTAGTGCCGGACCGATTGTGTTGGCATTTCTGATGGCTGCCTTATGCATTTAATGCGTATGTTTGCTATCGACTCTGCTGAGACTCGAGTCTGTTTCAATTTGTGTGTCTTCACAATAGACAGTGATGGACATTCTTTGTGGCTTTCGTTGTCACAGGAACAGAGCAACTGTTAGGTAACCCGTTTTCTATGCTTTTTGAACTACGGTTACCTTTTTTTTTTTTGGAACTGCAGTTTGTTACTCTCTACATTAAGCCATTTTTTAAAGTCTCAGCCATTTTAGATGATTTGTAAAAAAAAAAGTATATGCAAGCATTCAGAAAAAACACTTTTCTCACACAGAAGAAGTAAGTCGAGAGATAGGAGAACACATTATACAGTATAAAGATCCGTGTCTTTTTCTTCTTTTGTCGTGACCTTTAAAAGGGTGGTTGGCTGGTAGTGTTGTGGTTTACAATTAGGTTGCGATATCTGCGCATTACTAGCTTATCTTGACATGCTTTGCGGGGGAAAAAAAATCGTCACGTTTCAACCGGCATCCCCAAAGGGTGAGCTTTAGGTTGTATTTGTGGCTCGATTTTGTGCGCTGCTTACAAAATAGCTTTGTATAGTTCGCCACTAGGTAGCCATGAAAAGGACTCGATACGATCAAAAGAGACAAACCCAGATAATGTCCCTACCGGCGACGAAGTCGTCTACCGGTCAGCCCATGGGCTACCCGGTCGCCGATGTGTATTACTAGCATAAAAAGTGTGTCACAAAGAACAAACTAGTCCTTAATCGTGTTTTTTCCTTTGTATTTTGAAACTTTCCTGATTTTTTTTATCAGTAACATCTACTAATCTACCCTAGGACCATCCTGTTTAACATCCTCTCAGATCATGAGCAACAGTTTTGGCTTCTAATGCTGGTTTATCTGGCAACTCTGTGAAGAGAATGGTGCAGCGGGAAGTGACCAGGAGATCTGTCCCACTCTCATCGCTCAGAGGAAAGGCAAAAGGAATACACATTCAGACTGCTAGTGATTCGATCATTACTGAAACCGCGTTGGCTGCTGCAGATACGGACGGAGCACTTACGGGAATTTCCTAAGCGTTCTGATGTTGGTTCTTCAATTAACTTAAACCAGCTACATCTGGCAGTGTTCTGTACTTCCAACATAGCTAAAAACTAAAGTGCTAACTTGAAATTGGGATCTTCCTAGTTAGTTTTTTCTCCCGCCATTATCTGATAGGACAAACTCCACGATGCACTACAATTGTTTTAGTGCCTTATGTGCATCTTTCTTTGTCAATAGTCAGAGCAACGCATTTTTTTTTTATTTCTATCGTTTAACTTTTGTTTACACCTGGGAACAACACCATGCGCCAAATTCATTGAGAAACAGACAATCAAATGGTTTGGTCATCTCGTTAGAATGCCGCCAGTCGACTGCTCCATCACTGGAGCTACGCCTTTCTTTTCCGGCCTGTAAATCCGCTTTTTCCCTTAGCGTTCACCGGCTGTAAACTCAAGTTGAAAGTTCTGGTTGTTCGTCCACCCCTGGACATTGGTCTTATCTATAACTTGAGTATTACGTGCACATAATTTTACTGATCTGGCTTATTTGTATGCAGACTGTTGGTATCCTTCTCTCAAACAGATGCACCAACTCTGTAGGATACGATGCTAATTAGTCGGCTCTTTTGGACTAGCTACTTGGGGGGGTGGGAATGGAGGGGGGGGGGGGGGTAGGGGCAGTAAGCTTATTATTTTTTTTTCTCCACAATGGAGCCCTGGAACCCACACAGCTTGCCTGTAAACTGTTGTTAGCGTTTCTCATACCATCCTTTATTTAAACGTGTCTATGACTTATATAAGTCATGTTATCTTATCTCTGTTAGATAACATCAAGATGGAAATGAAGATAATGAACATCAACATATTAGGAATTAGTGTAAATGCGATGGCCAGGAGCAAGGGAAAAGTATTCAGATCAGTACATAATTTTTTACTCGGGTGGGAAGGAATATAGTAAGGGAGTTGGTATTATTTTGGATCCAAAGAACTTAAAAACTGTAACAGAATTTTGGACAATATCAGAAAGAGTATTATTTGTAAAACTTCGCGGCAGACCGTTTGACATCAGCTTAGTACAGATTTATGCCCCAACAGCAGATAGTTCAGAGGAAGATTTTGACGCATTTTATGAACAGTTAGACATGGCTGTTGATCAGTGCAAAAATTGCGAAGTAACAATGGTACTTGGAGACTTCAACGCGAAAACAGGAAGTGAAAAAGTGTACTGAATAACGGTTGGGTATGGCCTTGGAGAAAAGAATGTGAGAGGTGACAGATTAATAGCATGGGCTGAGTCGCGCAGCATGATAATAGGTAACACCTGGTTTAAACATCAATAAACGAAGATTATGCACTTGGAAAAGTCCGAGCGATAATTTCCGCAATCAGATTGATTATATTTTGATTTTATGAAGATTCCGGAGCAGCTTAGTTGGAGCAAAAACTAGACCAGGGGCAGACTGCTTTAGTGACCATGTTCCAGTTGTAGGAAAAATTAGAATAAAACTAAAGAACATTAGAAAAACACCACAGAACATCAAGTTAAATTTAGGAATTCTTAGTATGGATAAATAAATTAGGGAACAGTACAATGTCACTGTACAAAACAGGTATAATGGCATCCGTCAGTCCCGGGGGACTATGGAGATGTGCCGCTGGCTTTGGGAACAGCATCTGCTGTGACTGTAAAGTCCGATGCGGGAATGGCAGTCTTTGCCACACAGGATACACACAAAAGCAGATACTCCCTCGTTGTGAGGCAGTTTTACTCTCCGGTGCCTCCTCTCCACAGCTCGTTGTGTTCGGTTTCTTTCAAAATGTGACAGTCCATCTTTCACTTTCTGTCTCCATAGTAGTCGATCTGCAGCTGATTTTTCCCATGTCTCTGTGCCTATGTTGGTATCTATTAGGTCACGTTTGCATACATCTTTATAGCGCAGCTTTGGCCTTCCTGTAGGTCTATTCCCAGTTACCAATTTACCATATAGGAGATCTTTTGGAATACGACCATCCTCCATGCGGGAGACATGTCCCAGCCAGCGCAGACGTCTTTGCTTCAGTATACAATACATTGATGGTATTTTTGCTCTTGTCAGCACACATTCGTTGGAGACAAGGTCTCGCCATAATATACCAAGGATGCGTCTCAGACAGCGCATATGGAAGGTATTCAGTCTTTTTTCCTGTGGAGCATAGAGAGTCCAGGATTCGCAGCCGTACAGTAATGTGCTCAGGACACAAGACTCATAAACCTTCATTTTTGTATTATCAGTTAGCTTTTTGTTTGACCAGACTCTCTTTGTGAGATTTGCAAACATAGCAGAGGCTTTTCCTATACGTTTGTTTAGTTCTGCATCCAGAGAATGATTACTTGAGATACGTGAGCCTAGGTACTCACACTCATTTACGAGAAGGCCAGGAGTTGGACTGTTGCTGTCAGAGGCTGTGAGAGACGCATGCCTTGAGGGTATTTCATGGAGACTGAGAGCTTATCCTCAGCCCCGCCCTCGGCGTAACAGCATTTGGAGACAAACAAAACAGGTATAATGCAATATAAATTATAGAGACTATTGATGAACAGTGGGATATGTTGCGTGAGTCAATTCAGCAAACATCAAAAGAGACAATCCCACCAACCCAGTTGCAGCTGCGATGATTCTCTTTTATCTTCTACTGGCTCGCCTCATCGCACGCTCGCTGCCAACTCACAAAACCGACATCACACGTCGAGCAGAAAAAATGGACGACTGGGAAACAACACGATACTGTTCCAGTACTTTATTCTTCCACTCGCGGCTTACACAGCCGGCACATGAACTTGACAACTGTCCAGGCACACATTATAATGCAAGAATCAATTATTACCTTCAAGCAGAAATCCCAATCGATTTACACTAACATCGTAAACGAAACACAACAGCTGTCCTGACAGATACACTCAGACGACCGGCAGACATGTTACTGGCCAGCTTTCTTCGCCAAGTTGGACTGGAACAAATTCACTCAAAAACATCTGCTGAATTCACACATCATCCACCGCTGTCCATGCACACTGTTCCTGGGTCCAAAACGAGACTCCCACAAACCTTTTCCTCGCTATTATATAGCCCTCTGATCTATCCTGATCTAGAATATTCTGGATTCATTCTCACGAATTTCCCACTGTTGAAAGTCGTGTCTGGCCCGTGATAATTCACATTTCACATAAATCCTGTGAACAATCATGTTTCACATAAAACCTGACTTTCAGATGAAACTCAAGACATAAATCTCGTGTTATCTCAGCCAGTCAAAACATTCGTCTTACATCTATTACTGACGTCATCTATCGGGCATAAATTAATGAGGAGAAAATGACTCACTACATTCTCCCCCACCCCAAAAAAATGTTTTACATTTTCAATTAATCCGGTGTGAACATTTCACTGAACATTGTGATTCTAGACCTTTGTAGTGAATCATTTTCGACAAGTTCATTTCCAACCAAGTTCCCTTTACCTCATTTAGGTTAACAATTCAAACACTCTAAAATGCCATCTGTTGGGTCCTTGCACGACTGTGAATATCTTAATGGGATCCTCACCCCAGGCACTCCCCTTTTAGTGCGGAAGACCAATAATCTGGCTCCATAGGTATCCCCACCCAGTTCTAAAGTCGGTATACCACCGAACCCCTCTCCTGGCACCCCCCGATCGGTGCGGAAGTCCAAAATCTTGGCTCTAAAACCGAAGTGTGACCCCATGAAGTCCCACCCTCGCTATTCCCATTCATGAAAGCCCTCAACAATGGCTAAATCAGCAATGTATGGTTTTGTTTCCAAATATGTAAGGTACAAGATGTAGTTAATTACCTTGTCTTCAGAAACTACAACATGTCTCATTAAAACACATATTCAAATTAAATGCTACACCAATTCAATTTAGTATACTAGTAAATGTAACATTTTCTGGTGAGGTGTATTTTAACACTGAATGTTGTCTCCCTTTAATTGTTTACTATATTATACCCGTTCAAATCAAAACATATACATTTATCCTAGTTGTAAATTCATATAATACATTCATACAATAATACAATGCATACCCTTGTATAAAATGATTTCAGTTAGTACCAGTTGTAATAGCAGTTGCAACATCTTCTACAAACGTGACATGATATCTGGTAAATGATTGTCTGTTCCTTTGATGTGTTCAATGTTAAATTTGAATTGTGATATCAACAATGCCCATCTATATACCCTTGGATTGCTATTGGCATCAATTGTTAATAATTTTGTCAACCCCAAGTTATCTGTTAAAATAGTGAATTCTTTTCCCAAAAGAAACTTCTGAAACTTTTTTAGACTAATAACTAGTGCCAACGCTTCTCGTTCAAATGTATTGTATTTTTGTTGAGTTTGGTTAAGTTTCTGTGACATATACATTACTGGGAGTAATGTTTGTGAATGTTTCTGCGCAAGCATGCTAGCTATTGTGTGACCGCTGGCATCTGATTGTAGAAAAAATCTTTTGGAAGGGTCAGGTTGTCTCAAAATAGGATATTTTGAAAAACAGTTTTTTATTTTAACTAGATGATGGTGTTGGAATATCTTCTTCTATAACATCAGGTAACTCTTCATTAATTACATTACATAAATTTGCATCAAGTACATCATCATCTGACATCAATATTGATTTTCTAAAATAAGGTTTAAGCATGCTTACATGAAAATTTTTTTTAGCTTTTCATCAATTTTGATTTCATAATCAACATCAGAAATCTTTCTTGTAACAACAAAAGGACCTGACCATTGTAAACATAAATTGTCTGACTAATTAACAAAAAATTTTATACACCCAAAATCTTTTTGTAAGTTTTTCATGAATGTAACTATTTTATATTCTGTTTGTTTGATTGTGGATTTGACTGTGGCAATAAAGATTTGTAATCACCGAATGTGGAAAGTGTTTTGAATACATCATTTGTAAAAGTAATAGTTTCAGCAAGAAAAGTGTTAGTAGTATAGCACTTCTAAGAATTTGACAAGTTTTTGTAGTAACAAATAGTTGAGAGTTGTAGCAATCTTTGCAAATAGGACTTATAGTCAGAATAAGTTGTAGGATCTGGATGCTGTGGATAATACAAAATGAATCAAGATTGTATGTTTGGCATGCTATCAACAGAATTTGCCACATGGTAAGTAAGATGTATTGCATCAGCCAAATGTAATTACTTGTATAGTATGAGGATTTTTCATGATGTTTTTTCTCTCTTGAGTTGTGGTCCCCATCTGATAAATTACTATTTCCAAGTTTTTCATTATCTGCAACTGTTCTTGGTGTGTTCTTTCTTGCATCACTATTTCTCAATTTTTCACTTTCATTCAGTATGGATGGTATGTTTTTACCACACAATGCATTGTTATTCATTTCTCTTGCATTCAGTACTTCTTTCCTATCATTATCTTTACCCTCAATGTTCTCATATTGTACTCCTTTCATACATTTATCTTTACACTCTGTATTTTCATTCCTTTCATTCTGCTTCTTTTTTGTACTGATACTTTCACTCATTCTTGCATGACTGATTGACTGCTCCCTATTCTTGGATGAGTCACTTTCATTCCCCTGCTTTCTTGCATTCACACTATGGCGAAGATCTTCATCACTGTTAATCATGTTCTCACTTACTGTTACATTCACACTATGGCAATACTCTTGATCACTGGTACTTGTGTTGTTATTTTCTTTCACTTCTTTGATGTTTTTTCTTTCCCACTGAAACATTTCTTGCTTAGACATTTCTTTCAAACCGTTTTCATTCCCCAAAATTAAACCTGCACATGGTGCTGATAAAACGGCTACTTTCAATCTGCTTTGAAAAAATGGAGTTTTAACATTGACAAAAGCAAGTTTATATTTCTCAATCGTGCCTCCAAATGTTCGGCAATTTATATATTTGTTAATAATATCTTCAGGTTTGATAAGATCTTTGTGGATACCTGAAATTGTGGCGCCCGTGTCTCTCAAAATGGTGGTTATTCTTCCATTTACAATTCCTCTGTTTAATTTTAAGGTTCCGTGTGTATTTGTGGCTGAGTTGGCTTCTTGTACAGGTATATTATGGCCACATGGAAGGCTATCTTCTTCATGGAACTGTTGACATACAGGGCAAGTTTCAACACTTACTGCATTGGTCTCAAATGGTTCAGTGTCTGAATCTGAGTCTGACATTGCCTGTGATATGTTGGCTTCCTTAAATTTTCTTCTAAATAAACAGTTTTTTTTCACATGATTATAGCAACCACAATTGTAACATTTAATGGCATCTTTATAAAATCTCAACCTCTGTGTTCTTCTATTAAACAGTTTGTCTACATAGTCTTTATAACCCGGATTTCTATCACACATTTTGTCGTTCGGATGAGATTTTTGACAATATTTGCAGTACGTCATTTGCCACTTTTTGTTGAACGTGGTTTTGTTTTTGTGTGGGTTTGCCCCTTGGTTGTATCTGCCTTTGTCATAACTGGCACTAGCTCCAGTTTCAATGTCTGGTACCGGGTTGGAAATGAAGATTTCACGATGGGCTGAAAAATAATTCTCACCTAAGTTCTCTAACTCCTTTAATGAGGTTGGTTTATTTTCTCTTAAAAAGGTTGACATAGGTTTAGGTAAAGATTCCAACATTTTGTTCCTTAATAATAAATCTACTAATAATTTATAATTATCTCTAACATTGGCCGAATCAATCCATTTATCAAAAATATTCTGAACTTCCGAAAAATAGTCAGTGAACGTTTGATCAGACTTTGGCTTTAAATCCAGAAACTTTTTCCTATACCCTGCTTCATGTAGATCATAGTGTCGCATGATGCGATCTTTAATATAGTCAAAGTCTAATCTTAGATGTTCAGGGACTGTTTCTAAGATCTTTAATGGTTCAAATGCTAAATGTTTTTGAAAAATAATGGCCCACTGGTCTTTTGGAACATCATGAAAACGCATTTGCAACAGAAAACTAGATATATAACTACCAATGTCATCCTTTTCAGAAAAATTTCTGACTATACCTGCATACTTTTTGAATTTATTTTCTTCTTCTTTTAATCTTTCTTTTTGGATAGCAGCTTCTCTTCTGGAATCATTTTCCATTTCTTTAGTTCTGATTTGTGCCTCTGTTTTTTCTTTTTCAATCTGAATCGACGCAGCTATCTTCTCGCGTTCCAAATTCAGTTCTTGTTCTTTTAATATTCTTTCTTGTTCCATCTGTCTATTTTTCATTTCTTTTTCCTGTTCCAGTTGTCTTTCTCTTATCTCCATCTCCTGTCTTTTAACCTCTAGTTCGTGTGCTCTTAATAATCTCCGTTCTTCCCTGGCATCGTCTTGCATTTTCTTTTCTTTCTCATCCAATTCTTTTTTCTGTTGATCACAAAATTTTCTAAGTTCTTCCCCTTCCAAATTCAATTCTTTGCCCAGCTTGATCAGTTCTGCCAAGTTAGACATTTTTATGTCTTTACAATATAAACAACAGTGAAGTTATAATTCCTTTCTTTCAAAATACACTCCTTAAAAAGAACAATAAAAGTTCAATACAATGAACTAGTAACTTGAATTAATAACTAAATGTCCCAGGGTATCAATACCAAACCTTACAATAAAGTGGATGTAACTCTTACAACCACCTAGTCTATTACTAAATAATTCTATATATATACAGTTGATGTTTGAGATAAGAGTTAACTAATATTTGTTTAGTTTATGGGAGAGTAAATTAGTTAAGCACACTTGAGAAATTAGATATGGCAGCAAGGAAAATGATCTATTATTTGATAAAGATTTAATAATCAACTAATAGAATGTTATAGCACTAGAGTAGATGTATTGGATTATCAAAGTGTTGATGTAGTGGACTATCAAAATATTTACCAAATAAATAATTAATTAATATGTAAATGTGTAACAATGTTATAATAATCCTGTGTAGCACAGTAGTTGGTTATAAAGTTTCAACTGATTATACCTTGTAAAATCACCAAAAAAAAAAATTGTTTTTATTGGCCGCACAGTCTGGGTATAATTAAATACTATTCTAAAAAAAAATATTTGATTGAATTAGTCTTGATAATCGACTGTGATAGAGTAATCACTAATAGTCTCAAATAATTGAATTATTTCACGTAATAACTACTAAATTCACTTGTTCAGTAAGATGCTTATTAAGTTCGCTTTCAATGACGCAAAACTCAGTTACAATATATATGCAGAAACTAAAAAAAAATAATTCTTATCCCCCAATACCTTCAGTCTATATTAGAAATCAACAATAATACTATTCAACACAGATTAAATAAAGATATAGTGTTGAATCAATTAGTGTATCACCAAATAATATTACAATGATCCTTCGCCAATCAACTAATGATTGACTTATTATTTTTGGTATACAATACAATTTCTATTACCCACAACTATACTTTTGTTATAGTGATTATACTTGATGATGATCAAATGTGAATGGGTAGATCAAATGTTAAACTCAAATTGAAATAACTTTGACACTTGATAATGATGTGTATATGATTAATTATGGCACTTCCTGATGATGGTGGTACTGAACTTCCGTGTAATATAACACCCACAATTTTTTTAAAATGACCCAAAAAATAATATAGAATTTCAATACAATTTGCCAATATTTATAAATAAAAAGAAATAATGTAAAGAATAATAGGAAAATACAAAATAATATCAAAAACACCAATATAACAATATTAATAGATAAAGTAGATGTCAATGAATGCACCAATATAATAAAATAAATGTCAATGAATGCACCAATGTAAATTATAAATAAATAAAATAAATGTCAATGAATGCACCAATGTAAATTATAAATAAATAAAATAAATGTCAATGAATGCACCAATGTAAATTATAAATAAATAAAATAAATGTCAATGACTGCACCAATGTAAATTATAAATAAATAATATTGATAATTATAATAAATAATTGAATCACCAGAAAAATAAATCAAAAATAAATTTAATAATCAATGTATATTGTTGTGCTGATCTAGTTGACTGTCCTGAAGTTGACCTGAAGCTGATTCTGCGATGGCTGTTGCTTTCTTGAAGGTTGTTTCGTTGAAGCTTGTCTGTTGAATATGCTACTGCTACTTTTAAATACTAAAGAAATGATAATTTGATATGGTTAATTGAAATTAACACACCTTAGTAATGATTTCATGAACTGGGCACTGAAACCAATTAATACCGCACAGTTTATCTGCTCACACTAGTAATTTCGGCATTGAATGCACACTAATTAAGGAATTGTTCAGTGAAATATTTATTACAGAAACTGTATACTGTTTGTGGTACTGTTCACTGTACTATAGGTTTCATAAACTGGATATTTATCATTGAGTAGTTCAACTGGTATCTACACACTTCAATAGTACCTTGTTAACTGTAGACACTAAAATAGTTCACTGCTAGCTACACACTTCAATAGTACATTGTTAATTGTAGACAAATAGTTCACTGCTAGCTACTGCTACACACTTCAATCAATACTTAGATTTGCACCGACCAATTTGATGCTTTTCCTGTCGACTGAATGTGTTTAGGACGTAGGAAAGCTTTATTGTTATCGCTTTCTTGTGATATGTGCGATTACACGATGAACTTGAAGCATCATTGATCACGAGACATTAATGAGTGCTGATCTTGAGGATTTGTAGACTTGTCATACTGCAGTTTTCCTATTGACTGGTTTGCCACGACTGAAAATGTAGAGCTGCGACACAAATACCCAGTGTCAGAGCTGTGGTTCTTTTTGATTTCTGTACAGTTAACACTCTACCCGGTGTTTCACTGTCTTTCTATGTTTTGAAAAACAGATCCGAAAAACAGGATCTGGTGTCGACGCTTCTCTGTGTTGTTCAGTGTAGATTTCCCACTACACTTTACCACACTTTAGTCGGCAGCAAAATTTGATCAAACAACAAGGCTTCGGAAGTTTTGCAGAGGGGCAGCCCTAGTCTCACATCATCTCTGTGTAGACTTACGGTTGTATTCCTTTGCTACAATCAATGAATGCTCTTTGACACCGTCACTGTCTGCAATCTTTCCTTCGCATCTTAGTTGATTGTTGATTACTTGGTCGAAACTTAAAACGTGGACTTGTCTATCAGTATTCAAAGCCTGGAATTTGTCCGAACGTTGTTCAATCTGTGAACTATCGAATATGGGTTGTTGTTATTTCGCCATCGATCTTCCCCGCTTACGTTCGTATGTCGAACTGGTACTACAACAACTTTCCTATCCTCAAATGTTTGGACGAGTTCCCCATCTGCGATGATTCTCTTTTATCTTCTACTGGCTCGCCTCATCGCACGCTCGCTGCCAACTCACAAAACCGACATCACCCGTCGAGCAGAAAAAATGGACGACTGGGAAACAACACGATACTGTTCCAGTACTTTATTCTTCCACTCGCGGCTTACACAGCCGGCACATGAACTTGACAACTGTCCAGGCACACATTATAATGCAAGAATCAATTATTACCTTCAAGCAGAAATCCCAATCGATTTACACTAACATCGTAAACGAAACACAACAGCTGTCCTGACAGATACACTCAGACGACCGGCAGACATGTTACTGGCCAGCTTTCTTCGCCAAGTTGGACTGGAACAAATTCACTCAAAAACATCTGCTGAATTCACACATCATCCACCGCTGTCCATGCACACTGTTCCTGGGTCCAAAACGAGACTCCCACAAACCTTTTCCTCGCTATTATATAGCCCTCTGATCTATCCTGATCTAGAATATTCTGGATTCATTCTCACGAATTTCCCACTGTTGAAAGTCGTGTCTGGCCCGTGATAATTCACATTTCACATAAATCCTGTGAACAATCATGTTTCACATAAAACCTGACTTTCAGATGAAACTCAAGACATAAATCTCGTGTTATCTCAGCCAGTCAAAACATTCGTCTTACATCTATTACTGACGTCATCTATCGGGCATAAATTAATGAGGAGAAAATGACTCACTACACAGCTATCCGGATTTTTTTGTTTTAGGTGTTAAATAATAAATATCCTTGGCTGGCAGCCTCTTAAATGAGTACCAGGTACAGTCCTGTGAAGTAAAGGCGATCGGCGTGATGTTGACTATATCACCCACTGAATGCCTATTGATTTATAAAAAAAATAGATCTTGCCCTATATGCCCTATACGCCTGAAGGCATCGACAGGGTCCTTTACTAAAAAACAACAACTTTTTTTTGCATGTATTATAAAAATGTTATAAATAGCATATTGATACCACACTGTGCAACCAGTGGCAATCATGGACATTATGAAGGGCTAAAATAGGATGTCTGAGCTAAGTCGCCTTTTAACCCTTGAGACAAAGTTAGAAATGATATTATCAGACGGACTACGGGAACAACAACATGTATAAATTGAGAAACGGAAAATCAAATGGTTTGGCCATCTCGTTGGAATGCAAGCAGTAAACTGCCAATACTGGAGCTACACATAAAAACATCTGATGTGAAAGCAAGAGGTCGCCCTAGGAGAAAATGGATCGATGACCTTAAAGAGCTTCTGCGTCGAGACTAAATGACAATAGCTATTGTCACCCATCAAGTAGAAGATTGCAAACTGTTTCTCCCCACGCCGCTTAATCGTAAAAGTAGAAAATGATGCTAATGGAGACGATGACTGACATGTTTTGATCGGCACTCATAGAAAGAAGTAGGAAGACAGGAGGACATAAAAGACAACATAAACATTTGAATTTGATAGCTACCACACCGGAAATAAAATCTGTCGCGTCCAGGTGACGACATCGACTCGCTGCAGGAACACATTTATTTCGACACATGACCAACTAGACGCTCTAAAAAAGATGTCATCATTCATCATGTCTGTCAAACTGCTTAAATTCATATCTTTGAAATAAAGCCAGAAAATGTTTCCAGCCATTAAAATAGCATCATCGGTTATTCTTATCGCTCTTAAAGAGAATTTTAAACACCTCTAATTTCACTGTCACCATGACAACTGACGTGCTGGTGTAAACTAAAAACTCAAACGAAAAGAACATTATTTTAATTTTCATGAATGGTTATATTCTATTTTAAGCTGTTTTCTGTCAAAAGACCAGCCAATTTTCTTGACACACATACACACTAGTACAACTTTGTAATTACCTATCTTCATATGGTATTTATATTTTATTAACCTTTTCCAACATGCCCTACTCCGTGAAATAATGGCAGAGCGATTTAAATATGGCAAGATAAGTCGCTAAAATAAAAATGCGGCTGATGTCGTTTCCGGTCAAAGAAAGGGAACCGAATTTCGGTCTATTATCGCCTGGAGAAATTTAGATGTTTTCTTCAGATGAGGTTTGTAATGAGGGAAATTAGTGGGAAAATATATCGTTGAAATTAGAAGCGCTGGCACGGGTGTGTGGGT
>CAJHNH020003279.1:159098-177509 GCA_905116865.2 Candidula unifasciata | reverse complement strand
GCCGACAATGCAAACAGTAAACAGCATTAAAAGTAAGGAAATCAGTAAAAAAAAAAAAAAAATTGAGAGATGCATCTTCCCTGTAGTAACATTTGATTATTTGATTATCTTTTAGACATTGATAAGGAAAAAGAGGCGTCTCGCTTAAATGCTGCAGAAAGATCCTCAGAATGGCGTGGACCAAGAAGAAGAGATATACTGACATCCTAAAAGATCTAAACATTATCGAAGATTGGGCTAGTAAACAGCAACTTGTTCGTGAAAATGAAATATGTTGGCCATATCAAGCACAGTGACGGATTGGAAAGGATAAAAGCATGGTGGCAGAAAAGAGTGCCAAGGGCCGACCAGCACAAGGGCACAGGATATCCGTGGCACCCTGGGTTGATACTTCACGATCTAGAGCTGGCGAGAAACCAGGTTTATTTTAGGCAGACCCTGATGAGAGCGACGTTCTGTAAAAACCTGCTACAGAATGATGATCTTTCCTAACAGTGGGGACATTTAATGACAGTCCTCGAAATACAAGCAGCCCCTGCCTTATGACTAGACACTCACCCCTGAAGAACGTGGGTTCGTATCCGTATCAAGTCGGGATTTTTAAAAACTGATCTCTGACTTCAAGGTCGACCAAGCCGAAAATTAACACCAGGTATTGTCCTGGAAAGTAAAGGCGACTGGCGTCATGTTGACGATATTAAACAACCGAGTGCCGTTGATTCGCCTGTACAGATAAGAGACTAGCATCTTTTGCCGAATGATCCACTGGTGTCAACAAAAAATGGGCCTTTACTTGAAATAAAAGAAACAGTGTTTAAACTGAACATTTAGGGACCTCAAATTTAGGGACCATACATTTAGGGACCACACATTTAGGGACCACACATTTAGGGACCACACATTTAGGGACCTCACAGTTAGGGACCACACATTTAGGGACCACACATTTAGGGACCTCACAGTTAGATACCACACATTTAGGGACCACACATTTAGGGACCACACATTTAGTGACCACACAGTTAGGGACCACACATTTAGGAACCACACATTTAGGGACCTCACAGTTAGATACCACACATTTAGGGACCACACATTTAGGGACCACACATTTAGGGACCACACATTTAGTGACCACACATTTAGGGACCACACATTTAGGGACCTCACAGTTAGGGACCACACATTTAGGGACCACACATTTAGGGACCATACATTTAGGGACCACACATTTACAAGGCTACACTTGGAGCATAATTGCAAGGCATGCGAGCAGCAACAGGTGACCATTGACACACGCAGAAGGACAACGTCAAGAAATGGACGAGTATCAGTCCTGGTGCTGTCTACTGGTTTAACGTTCGCCAGCGGGTCGAAAGATCGTGGGTTCAGATCCGGACGCAGCGACTTTTCTTTTTAAAAATAACCTTGGCTCCCAGGTCGACCCAGCCTGAAATAAGTGACATGTAAAGTTCTGGCTGTCAGCTCTGTGGCTAAGTCGTTGCGAACGCTTCGTAATGCCGGGATGCCGGGTTCGACCTCAGCTGCTGGTCATGCGCCTTGTGTTGGTTTCGATAGTGGTATGAAGAAAGACGACCGTCCAGAAAGCAATGGAAAACGACTGGACGTAAATTTGCCTAGAAAAACCACACAACAGCCAGGGGCTGTTGGGGTTGGTTCTGCAACGTCCTGTAAAGGATACGCAACTAACTAACCTGAAAGTTCTGGCTAGTAAAGGTGGCTTGCGTGATGTTGACCCATGCCACGCACCGAGTGTCAATTGGACTATGAAATATAGGTGTAGCCTTATATGCCTAACACACCTGAATGCCCTCAACTCATCTGTTCAAGCTCTCTCTCTCTCTCTCTCTCTCTCTCTCTCTCTCTCTCTCTCAACTGAACTCAACCCCAGTATATATGCATGCCTGTCCCTGTGAGGTCTTCTATGCAACACAAGACGCTCACTGTTATGCGTGATTCCCCTTCATTGAGAAACCCCTGTTTCTCGTGCAACTGTTGCTATCCACGCACTAAGTATGACAATTCACCCCGCAATGGGCTGACACATAGTGAACCAACTGGTCCCTCCGGTCCTAAGTCAACATCGACTTATAATATTGACTCAAGCGGAACTGACCTCTACTGGTTTAAGTCAACCCAACCTCAAATATGGACTGAGGGCTCTGGACATTCCTGTGGACTCGCGAATCCACGGTTTTCACCACGTTCTTATAAACATTATTTCCACCCTCCCGAATCTACACGCAACAATGGGAAACAAATGGCCTCAGCGGTCAGAGCAATAGTGGAGGAAATGCTACGGCGAAAGAGAGGCAGGGGACTACCATCACAAGCAAGATTGCTGTTATTAGTCAACGCAAGTTTTTGCTTCCGGTAACAGTTTTCCGTTGCATTTTCCTTAAAATGTAGACTGAGACGATATAGTTCGGTCACCCATCTACTGAGTTGTGTGCATGGCGCGACACTGTGAGCTGCCGATTTAATCTGGAATTCTTTTCGACGGTGCTCAACGTGGTTTGTGTTGTGAACTGTAGATTCAGAAAATGGCGAATAGCCTCTCGTCAAAGAAAAGTTCGTGCCTTAGGCGAATATTGTATCTGCTGTTTCCATCGACGATATACTACATTTCTAGAGCCGGACTGTTTGCGCTAGCACTTATGACGGCTGACTTATAACGTGTGCATGCTCTGAAAATGCGGTCTGTTTCAAACTTTGTCGCATAGGACTGTGACAAACATTCTCTGTGGTTTCGGTTGACACTGGAATTGGGTAACTCTGGGGTGACCCTGAGCTGTGAAGGAGTTGCGAATGCCTGATTACCTGACTAGCACGAGAAAGGGCCGAAGACATAAGCGACACTTCGAGCAGGAAACTGCAAAAGGCGTTGGGACTGGGGGGGGGGGGGGAGGGGAAACTGTGATGCGGGCGACTTGTTGTAAACAACCTGTTAAAGTTAGCTGCGTATCCTTTACAGGGCGTTGCAGAACTAACTCCAGTATTTTTTTTATTTTTTTTTTGGCTGTTGTGGTTTTTCTTGACAAATTTTACGTTCAGTAGAACGTCATTGCTTACTGAGCGGTCAGCTCTCGGTACCACTGTCGAAACCAACGCAAGACAGAACGTCCGCAGCTGGGATCGAACCCGACACCTTGACATTACGAAGTAAAGAACAATTAAAGAAGCTGTTGCATTGTTCTTATTACTGCTGCTATTGTGAGCATTATTATTGTTGTTATTGCAAGCACACACTAAGATGGCGTTGTTTGCTGATATTTCCATAAACCATGTCTTTATTGCCACATCTACATATTATCTGTCACCATTTATAACGTCACCAAAGTCTGTCGCTTGCTACAATCCGGACAGTTTTCTGTCAATTAGTCTGATATGTCGGCCTCCTTGTCTCAATAATTGATGAAAGAAAGGTGTTCATTAGGAAGACAGTCTGCGCAGACGATGCTCATGTTTCTCAAGTAGGGAAATCATTAGCTTGTGACTCTATACTGTTAGAATATGTCTTGTTTTTTGCAGTGGTTTTCATGATTTTCATATAGGGGAACTCATTCACGTATGGATTTTACCTTGGTTTGTTACTCTTGGCGGTTCTAATGTTCCTTAAGTACGGGAATCATTGACTGGTGACTTTACACAATGGTTGTTACTCTTGGCGGTTCTAATGTTTCTTAAGTAGGGGAATCATTGACTGGTGACTCTACACATTGGTTGTTACTCTTGGCGGTTCTAATGTTTCTTAAGTAGGGGAATCATTGACTGGTGACTCTACACATTGGTTGTTACTCTTGGCGGATATAATGTTTCTTAAGTAGGGGAATCATTGACTGGTGACTCTACACATTGGTTGTTACTCCTGGCGGTTCTAATGTTTCTTAAGTAGGGGAACATTGACTGGTGACTCTACACATTGGTTGTTACTCTTGGCGGTTCTAATGTTTCTTAAGTAGGGAAATCATTGACTGGTGACTCTACACAATGGTTGTTACTCTTGGCGGTTCTAATAGTACCTCAAATAGGGAAATCATTGATTGGTGACTCTACACAATGGTTGTTACTCTTGGCGGTTCTACTGTTTCTCAAGTACGGAAACTATTGACTGGTGACTCTACACAATGGTTGTTACTCTTGGCGGTTTTTATGCTTCTCAAGTAAGCGAATCATTTATCTTTGCCTGCTCACACGGTTACATCCTGTATTGTTACTTGCTGTCGTTCTCATGTTTCTGCAAGGTGGATGGGAAAAAAAATGGGGAGGGGGGTATTACTGCCTTGTGGCTCTGGACACGGTTACACTATGAGTTACCTGCAGTAGGTCTCACGTTTATTAGGTTTATCACTGATTTATCACTGTTTATCACTGATTTTGGCTCTGTAAACGGCTGCAATATGTGTTGCTACATGTAGTGTAGTGATTCTTATGTATCTGAAGTAAGGGTATCACTGACGAATCAATATGTACAGGTTACAATAAGCTGTTACATTATGACTGTTGTTCACCAAAGTGGTACATGGTTAAATTATGTGTTCTTACTAAAAGCAGTTCTCGTGTTTCTCGATCAATATTGGGTACTTATTACGGAATTCACCTCATGTCGCTCGTGCGCGAGATCGCATGACCGTTCCCATGGGCTGTCCTTTGTTCTAGGGTGTTATATTTACAAGTTTTAAGCACATCACCCATCGACAACAGCACCACCAACGAGCGAAAAAAAAAGAAAGAAACATAAATGATTCGATACTCACAAACATTTGCGCATTGGGCGCTTCCCGCTGCAGTACTTATACCTTGAACACGGGCGCCTACGGAGGTTGAGCTGCTCACAACAAACAACAACATATTCCAGAAGCAACACACGTTCACACAAGAGACGGTAACGAAAACAAAGTTGAGCAGTTGTATCTGGGAGACAGTATGTCGACCTCGTCGAACGAACGCCAGTCACTTTTCGCCACGCTATCTTTAGACAGCGAAGAGAGAATTCTCAAAACACCCCTAGAAGATAGAACAGCCCGTGGGAACGGCCGCGCAAGATCTTGCGCGCGAGCGAGATGAGGTGAATTCCGGGATTAGTTCCCAGTATTGTCGTAGAACCACTTAACCAGGACTGAGATGTTTTACTCAGTCACTTGTTTACACATATGCATCATCATCATCTCTCTCTCTCCCTCTCTCCTCACTCTCTCTCTCTCTCTCTCTCTCTCTCTCTCTCTCTCTCTCTCTCTCTCTCTCTCTCTTGTTGATACTAACAGCCTCACCTCAAGATTGATTAATCTAAATAGGTCTGTAACTCCCACCCCCACCCTTTTATTTCTCTACCTGGATCTCCTCCAATCTCATGCAATGTTCCTACTGTCACTAACTTCTCTTTGTCACTCTTTCTTACCGTAATTTATTGTCTCATTACTTACTCAGACAGTCTTTAATTGTCTGTTAATTTCTCTTCAACTCTCACTGTCACCACCTCTCTTTCACTCACTGGTTATCTCACTTTCTGTGTGAAATTCACAAACGGTATTGCATTTCTCTCACCCACTTATTCGTTCATTAGATCTTCTGTTTCACTAACTACTTATTACCTCTGTCTGTCTGTCTGTCTGTCTGTCTGTCTGTCTGTCTGTCTGTCTGTCTGTCTGTCTGTCTGTCTGTCTGTCTGTCTGTCTGTCTGTCTGTCTGTCTGTCTGTCTGTCTGTCTGTCTGTCTGTCTGTCTGTCTGTCTGTCTGTCTGTCTGTCTGTATGTCTGTCTGTCTGTCTGTCTGTCTGTCTGCCTGCCTGCCTGCCTGTCTGTCTGTCTATCTGTCTGTCTGTCTGTCTGTCTGTCTCTCTGTTACACATGCTCTGACGCACCAGCACACTCAATGTCTTTCTCTCCCACTCCTCTCCCGCAGTCAATATCATATAAGTATTCACAATGGAATCACAGAGGCGGGTGACAACGTCAGAGCACGTGTTTATAAAGGTCATAAAAATTCGCTGACAGGCGTGCTTAATGTTATTTCTCATATTTGCCTTCGACTTCCTGTGTTTGATAAGTACCAAAAGCTATGAGTGCTGTGAAACAGTTCATTGTTGACACACTCAACGCACATTAACACTGCAATCACTGGCATACGACACACAAACAAACAACTGTATCAGAAAGGTCATAATTCTCACGAGGAAGTCTGATGTACATACGACATGTTCAGCTCTCTTACTATTAACTTTGTTATCCTATCATTGCTAAATTATTCTGAATAACTTAACATATTAGCTAACTCTGTCTAACATAATAACTAAATCACTACTTTTGAGACATCGCCACACTAGAGTTGTCCAGACCATCCGCTTGGAGGTCTGGTCGACGACTGTCGCCAGCCGGTTCATTACTCCAAAATCATGCAGTCGTGGTGGTGTCAGACTCGTCATTATCCGCTATCCCAGTCCGTACAGCGTTGATGATATCTGTTGAACTGCCAGCGGTTCACATCCTAAGCTCACTTTCCTTACTTCCGGTGGTTCACGTGGCCTCTGTGGCTTGTGTGTACATCATGACAATCACATGTTTAGTGCTTTCCTGGCAATCCAACATTCACCCAAAATCCATCCCTATTATGATCATGACACATCCGTAATATCTCTTATTAATTTTTTTTAAAAACCCCCGTCAGTTTGCCTTACAAACTTTAACTGCTCTTGCAACAGTCCCCGTCTACTGGGACATGTCAGTTTGTCTTACAAACTTTAACTGCTCATACAACAGTCCACATCTATTGGGATACGTCAATTAGCATCACAAACTTTAACTTCCCATGCAACAGTTTCACTTTACTGGGATATTCCCTGCCAAATATCTATTACCTGCAAACGTTGTGTTCTAACAACACAATGTTAATGCTGATATCATGTTGATCACTGACCGGCTAGTCGTCTGCAACACGCCAACTGAACATGGAACTTGCTGAAGTGATTCCTGTGCGCTGAGTTTGCTGCCCGTTAAAGCGAAAGAGAGTTGGGTTTTCCAGATGTCTCAGACTGGAAGTCAAAGACGTCTAGACTTTTGCAACAGCGGAAGATGAATATCGATTGACTGATTATCTAGAATCGATATCATAGCACTAACAGCAGATACATGTGCGTCTGGACCCAAAAACCAAGAGCAAAATGTAAATTCTTCACGTAGTCCAATACTTGTGAGTACAGCTACGTTGTCCCCGCATACGATCTTGCCTATTAACAATACGGGAGAGATCAGTCACACTTCTGCGACATTGACCAATCGGTTGATTCGTCAACGTCGTGCATTGCAGTTGGACATATTCATGGTTTGTGGTGCTGGGGTGTCTGTGGATTACCTACCTCCCCGGGCAGCAGCCAGAAACGCCTTGTACCAGCAGCCAGAAACGCCCTGTACCAGCAGCAAAAAACGCCCTGTACCAGTTCTAAAGGAAATATGGGTTGTGTTTCTGTCTTCCCCTTTAACACTTAGCTAAGGTGGGACTAACAGTGTACTCATTCCCCGCCACCAGATTGCCTGCTGGTTTCGCTGAGCTGTTCATGGCTCTAAGCATGGCCTAAGCATGAGTAGTTGGGGCAACTGATTGCAGTTGGAGAGACAGCATGACTTAACGTTACTTACCACTATACACCCCTTGGATACATACAATCCACTCACGCTCACAACATCCACAAAATGATATCCATCTGTAACATCCATACTGATATCCATTAAACATACATCGATTAATGAACATCACTCACTCACTAACTCGTTCACTCACCCATTCACTCACTAATTCTTTCACTCGATAACTCATTCACTCAGTAGCTCATTCGCCCATTCTTCAGCTACTAAATCACTCACTAACTCGATCTCTACCCCAATCACTCATCACTCAGACGCTCATTCTTTCACTCACTAAATCACTCACACATTCTCTACCTAAGTCCCGCACTGATTCATTCATTCTCAAACACTTATCATTTTTAACCCATTAACTTATTGTTTCCATTACTGTCTCATACAACCTTTCTCGTAGTTACCCTCGTCTCTCTCTCTCTCTCTCTCTCTCTCTCTCTCTCTCTCTCTCTCTCTCTCTCTCTCTCTATCCCTCTCTCTCACACACACCGAGATACACACACGCACACATATAACGATGGCAGCTGTACCAAAGAGGTCAAGACAAGAACTTGATATGGCAACATTTGCGATGTCGCAGCTAAATACGATGTGGAAGAGCAAAATCAGCATCGCTGTAAAGGTCAATATTTACAAATCATTGGCGTTGTCTGTTTTATAAAACGGACGTTGAACTCTCACTGTAGAAACAGAAAGGAGGTTTCAGGCTTTCGAATGTAAATGCTAAAAACGCATTTTACAAATTTTTTTTTTAAATTAGAACATAAAGCTAAAAAATATGTCAGAGACAAAATATACAATTTCGAAGGACATCAGGAGCGTCTTCTTGCAGTGGTGAAACGTAACAAGCTAGCTGGGTTCAGGGAAGTGGTGAGATATGATTCGATTGCAAAAACTGTACTTTAAGGAACATAGGGGATTAGTTGAAGAATGAAGAGGACAACGACGAATCTGGAATGAAAACGTCGAGAAATTGACATGACAAAGTGACCATACTTGTTCATCAAGCGGAAGACAGAGAAAGATGGCAGGTTCTGTGTGTTAGTGCTTCCATCGGTAGACCTCCATGACGCTAACAGCTCAAGGGTTATGCTATGTTTTATGTGTTGTGAAATCCGTACTATGATTCTCCTCGCCGGCCACATCGGAGGAGGGAGACATACTAAACAACAACTTCAACGGACAAAAACTGGAGGACAATTAGCGCGGAGGAATAATGAAGTTGCACTGTACATTAAAAATTCTGAAACATTTAAAGGAATATGTTTAAAGAGAATTTAATTACACAGTTAAAGAACGCCGTTTCAAACCGTCTCCATTTGACGGGTCTTGCTGCTGACATCACCAACCTGGCTGACGTCACCACACCGGGCGAACGATACGTTGCTTTTACTCTGAGAGTCTCACGGTGTCTTCCCTGTTGTCCCCCACACACATTTTAAGGAAAGAGCTGAAGAATTAAACATATATACGGTTAGACACAAGATACCAACATAGAAACATGAAATACACAATGTGTAGCCTGCAAACATCACCCCAAAAAATGCTTATGCATTTTGTTTTTCATGCAGTTTCAATGATGAAATAGGTGGTGTCTGTGCTGAGGGTTGTTCTAAAGTAAACATTGCTTTCCAAAGCGCTTCCACTTCTGGCAAATGTTTTTTTTTTCTGAATAACTATAGGAAAGTCCAAAACGATTCATCCTCACTGGATAAATCATCCAAGTTTGTTTATTTGTTTTAGTATCCAGAAGCCATGAGTTGTCTACCCTTAGGCTCGGTATTATGGAAATCGCAACCTTTCAGCCTTGATTCTATGATAAATACCACAAGGAGTTCGTCACCCGGTCACCGCGCAATTCAGTTTGGCCAACTACGCTAGAGAGCCGGGCTAAATCATCTAAGAAAAGAAAACTCAGTAATTTTTATACAGAGAATTATGTGACTACATTATGGGACATGCTGCAGCTAAAAATTTTAGTAGTTTATGTTGTACTTTATGTTTCTATAAACATATCATATTGTGTCATATTGTGTGCTATGTATATGTTTAATTCTCAAGCTAATTCCTAGAATTTCTGTTCGGGACGACAGGGAACACAACGAAAAAAAAAAGGAACTGTCAGAGTGAAAACTTAACGTGTCGTTTGCCCGGTTTGGTGACTTCAGCAGCATAGCTCGTCAGATGGAGACGGTCTTAGCTGATTAGACCACTGATGGAATTTGATGGGCAAACGGAAGAGGAGGGGGCAGAGAGAATCGACCCCTTTCCTCACCAACAGTTTTTGGGAACCGGGGGGGGGGGGGGGGGGGGGGGGTCACAAGAGGCTCATATTTCAGAGCCTTTGTTCAGTAGTGTCCCGTCGATTTATTTCTTTAGTTACATCTGCCAGATAACTGGGTATCTAGTTTCCGTTAGAGCAGCAAAATCTAATAAGGGTTTACTTTGAAGCAAGACCTCTTTTATTGCCACTGCGGCCCCATTCCGGGACTGATACACTGGGTACACAACCGGAAGTGCGTCACCGTGTGACGTGGTAACACGTGGCCAGGTAGTTTTATGAGCAGTTGTCAGGGAAGAAAGAAGAGGAGGTAATGGCGGAAGTGCCGAGACGTGAGTCAGCCGAACAAAGTGCTGCAGATCTGGCTAGCTCACATGGCAGTGGACAATAGTTTGGAAGCCCTGAAGCAGTGGCACCGGAAGCTGGAGGAGCGGGGGGGGGGGCGCCTTGGTACTTTTAGGACCCCCCTTCCCCACTCTCCCTCCCCCTTTCTTCAAAGACCACACCCCTTATGTTATGTTATCACTATCAACGTCACTGCACATTAGACATGTCTATACGTGCTCAGTCCCCCGATGCAGCAGCCACTCCAAGGTACTTCTACGAATTGTTTTCATCAGGGGCTGGATATAATATCTCTTATCTTGACATCGAAGGCGGCAAACACGTGCTTAACCATTCTTTACTCCCATGTCACGCAATCGTGTTAGTTTCAGAGAATCGCCATTATCCACTAGCCCAGTCCGTACATTGTTGATGATATCTGTTCTGTCCATGCTTCTTCCCCACCTCTATCCTCCAAAAGCCTATACAAGATCTATTGTTTAAAGTGTTCATTTATAATAAAATCCTCATTTAAGGTTGGCTGATATAGATCTTCATCGAGCTCTATCTCTTGTCCCGGATGAACACTCTCTCAGACTTATGTTTGTCCATCTCTTGATGTTGTCCTTTCACTTGTCTCGTTGTCTACCTCTTGCTTTCTTGTCCTCGACCTGACCCTTTAGAAAAGTTTGTAAAAGAATGTTATGTCTTTCATTGTGTCTGGAATATCTTAGTTGTCTGGTGGTGTGTGTGTATGTGTGTGTGTGTGTGTGTGTGTATGTGTGTGTGTGTATGTGTGTGTGTGTGTGTGTATGTGTGTGTATGTGTGTGTGTATGTGTGTGTGTGTGTATGTGTGTGTATGTGTGTGTGTGTGTATGTGTGTGTGTGTGTGTGTGTGTTTTCTCTTTATAAAAAATTTTTATGTATTTCATTGTGTACAAAATATGTCTGTTGTCTTTTTTCCCCCCTTCAGTAATTTTTTTTTTTTTCATTGTTGTCTTTTTAGGGCCTCTTATTGATTGGCTCGTTTTTGTTTCCATGAAATACATATCACATTTTTTCCCAAGCATATTATTTTATTTATTTGCCCACCAATATCAAAACTGATGAACACCAGTTAAAGCAGGTGACAGATTTTACATTTCTGGGGGTGTGGGCCTGGGGTGGAAAAAAAAGGGGGGGGGGGGGGGGGGGGGGGGTCATCATTTCAGAAGACAGGAGAGTTGATAAAGAAATCCACCAAAGATGCAATAAAGCCAATTAAGTTTTAGTCCAAATGGCATCAATTTTGAAATGCGAGCATGGGATTATGAACACTAAAAGAACACTGTTCAACACAGTATTCTTACCAACGCTCTGCTGTCAGTGTCAAACATGGACACTGTCTTCGGAAGACTGAAGCAAAATAGTCACGACAGAAATTAAATGTGTACGTACTATGCTAGGTGTCACGAGGAAAGATCGATTTAGGAACAATGATATCAGAAGGAGAGTCGGCACAGAACCAGTACTGAACTTTATAGGTAGACAACAAATCAAGTGGTTTGGCCATGTCACAAAATTGACACCAGACAGTGCACCTCAGAGAGCAGTGTTATACAGATACAGCGGTAACAGACCCAGAGGTCAACCACGCAGAACATGTACCGCAGAAATATCGGAGACAATGAAAAATACTTTATACGAAGTGAACAAAAAGGCTCGTTCCAGAGATTTCTTCCATCCCTGACACCGCGGAGTATGCCGGGAGTAGAGACAAGACAAAGAGCCATCAACACATTGTCATCATCATCATTATCCTTATCATATCATCATCGTTTTTATTATAAGAATTTACGAACGTCTTAAGCCCTTATGAGTTTTACCTTACCGTTAATCTGGGCCCAGATTAACGGTACCTATAATGGAATTAAGGCCGAAGGTTTGCGATATCCATAGTGCCGAGCCAAAGGGTTTACAACTCATGGTTTCTGGATACGTTAAAAAAAAAATGGGTTTTACCTAAGAAATGTTGTTGACTGGATGACACCCTGCTCTTTCATTTTTCGTTGTGTCGACACCCTGGCTCTGATGGCACCTGTTTCATATAATAAATCCACACCGAGTTATTGATTTGGCTTGAGAAATAAATTGCGCTCACACACACACACACACACACATACACACACATATACACACACAGATACACACTCACACACACTCTCACACACACATACACACTCACACACATACACACACATATACACACACAATCACACAGATACACACTCACACATACACACACACACACACACACACATACGTGTAGGTCATCGCTATGCGGTACGGCAAGTATTGAAGAAGAAAAAAAAAAGAGGGGTGGTGGGGGGGGGGGGGGGGGCTGTTTGAGTATTGCAGAGTCAATTGTGTCCTCTTTGATAAGCCTTTGCCAGCTGGAGGAAGAGTCAGTTGTGTCTTCTTTGATAAGCCTTTGCCAGCTGGAGTAACCATGCAAATGTTGCAGTTGTTGAAAACATGATCAGCCAAATTATTGGGACTGCAAAGGGAATAGCTTGCCCTTTGCCAGTCAACCACAGCTTCAGATTCGCTACACATGTACTGTGGCTACACATGTACTGTGGCTACACATGTACTGTGGCTACACATGTACTGTGGCTACACATGTACTGTGGTTACACATGTACTGTGGCTACACATGTACTGTGGTTACACATGTACTGTGGCTACACATGTACTGTGGCTACACATGTACTGTGGCTACACATGTACTGTGGCTACACATGTACTGTGGCTACACATGTACTGTGGCTACACATGTACTGTGGTTACACATGTACTGTGGCTACACATGTACTGTGGCTACACATGTACTGTGGCTACACATGTACTGTGGCTACACATGTACTGTGGCTACACATGTACTGTGGCTACACATGTACTGTGGCTACACATGTACTGTGGCTACACATGTACTGTGGCTACACATGTACTGTGGCTACACATGTACTGTGGCTACACATGTACTGTGGCTACACATGTACTGTGGCTACACATGTACTGTGGCTACACATGTACTGTGGCTACACATGTACTGTGGCTACACATGTACTGCAGCTAATGTGTGGCTCCTAGCTTTTATCTTGATCTACTATTTTGCAGACAAAGTACAAACTATATGCCTTCTTAATAAACTTTGGTTATACCTAGGTTTTTTTTAATGACAGAAATCACGCCTGACCACAGTTATAACTGTAATTATTTGTGTTGTCCTAGACATTTCTAACTATAACATTTTTGGCTCTCCTCCGAACTTTGACCCCGGCCAAACAAATACCTTGATATGGCCTCAGTGCTATGAAAAATGCGGACTTCCTGCGACAAACAAATCGCGGCAAAACGAGGATTACTTGACAATTTCAAGACACGCAACATTGCAGATGATAGTAGCAGACGATAATAGCGACCATTGACAATTTCGAGCGTTTCTGCAGACGATACTAGCAGACGATAATAGCGACCATTGACAATATAGAGACGTGCAACAATACAGACGATAATAGCCACTTGGTGGGAGACCACGCGCTCCGACGCAGATTAGTGTCGTTGTTGTCCTCACAATTTTCGGCATACGCAAAACGCGATTAAACTCACCGCCGACAGTGTTTAGTGCGGATGGGGATCTGAACTAGATGCCTGGGACTCACGAGCAAATAAATTGGAGGAAGCTGCAGGAGATGCGGTAGCTGCTGCTCGTGAGTCCCAGCCATCTAGTTTAGCCCCCTATTCGCTACACGCGGCGCGGGGTATTCCCCGCGGTGAGGCATAGTCACAGAAAAAGGTCCGCAATTAACATATCGCTGAGACCCTGTTAGAGCATTTGTTTCGTTATTCGGAGACGATCATAGTTTTGCCGCGATTTGTTCCTATGCATGAAGTCAAAGAAGTCCGCATTTTTCATAGGACTAAGGCCCTGTTAGGTTATTTGTTTGGCCGCCATTATGCCGGGGTAGACGTTCGGAGGAGAGTCTCATCTATATATATATATTTATAAAATCAATGTTTGTGTGTTTGTTTATGAGCTATAGACTCGGAAACTACTGAACCGATTGAGCTGAAATTTTCAGGATATGTTTGTTTTGATACCGGATGTTTACCCATCATGGTTTGAAATTTAACCTGTCATTGTTAGAGACAGTGTGCGACAATTGTTGGAAAAATCTTCGAAACTAAAATTTTCCATTTTTAGTGACATTCAATTATACCCACGTTAGTAAATGCGCATGGGCGATCGTCTTTCACCGTGCATGCGCAGTAGTGACGTTCCATCGTCAACATCCGCCCGCGACAAGGAAAAAATTGCTTGGGGAATCTAGAAATATCTCAAAGGGTAAGCGCATTTACTTCACTACCATTAGTCAGTATGTACATTTTTTTGGGGGTCAACTTCAAACATGTGTGGCCCACTCCTTAAATCATGCAATGATAAATGTATACACATTATCTTTTGGCTTTCTCATACTGTCTAGCATACTATTATGATTGTTACATGTTTACATGTCTACTTGTTTACATGTCTACACAGTTTCGGTTGCTTTCTTCTGTTATTTAGAAGAATTATATACATTTACATGAAATTCCGTCGCAGGTCAACTGCTGGTAGTCTGTAGAGTGTAGTTAAGTCGATTATTTCAGTCGCAAGACAAATGTAACACAAATCTTACTGCTACATTGGACACCTATTCATATTGTTTACCAAGTTTTCCTAATATTTGCTGCACAGTTTATATGCATTTCCTCTTGAGTTGAAGTAGATTGTTATCTCATGCTCATATTTTCATTTATTTAAGCTGGGCACTGGACACCTACCTATTCATATCGTTTACTGGCTTTTCAGAATAATTGCTGCGCAGTTTCTATGCATTTCCTCTTGAGACAAAATATAATGTTTTCTCATGCTCATATTTTCATTTCTTTTCAACGATACTTCAAGTCACATTTCCCTCAGTGCGTGGGGATGAACAAGCTATTGACTATCAACGCTCACTAAATTCACACGCTGTTCACCATTTTGTCGAAATTTGCAGTTATGCCTCTCAAACAACAAGCAATTGGCCCATCTACACCTAAAACACGCAAGAAAAATGCAATAATTGCTTCAGAAACAGACGGGCAACGTGAGGTAAGACTGGAAACCATTCGAGTGCGCACTGCTGAGGCTCATTCGTCTCAATCAGACCAGCAACAGAGAGCAAGACTAGAAAACGTTCAAGTGCGCACTGCTGAAGCTAGATCGTCTCAGTCAAACGAGCAACGAGAAGCAAGGCTGGAAACCAAAAGACTATGCACTGCTTAAGTCCGTTTATCAGACACAGTCGAGCAACGGAAAGCAAGACTGGACACCGTTCGAATGCGCACTACTTTATCCAGGCGAACACTGCATGTTGATTTGAGCAAGATTTCTATTTTTTTTTTCTTTTCAATTTAGCCAAACTATGCCACAGCAACGAGTGGCCGGGTACAGCTAGTTTTTTTATAAGGATAAATACACTAACCGATTGCAAAATTTTTTAGAGATAAGATATTTATATACAAAGGTGATGTAATCGTAGATAGGATTGCGTCATTAGGTTCTGGTTACATTTGTTTTGGCCATAACGATACAAATTATGCAATCACACATAGAAGTTACGTCATAATATAAATTAACCATTGTTAAATACACCAGTAGCGTATATCGTGAAAACTAGAGGCATCAACATTTTCAATGTCTTTTTCGTTTACAGTACAGCAAAATTAATTAGTTATTAACTAATTATTCATTACTTTTTGAAACTTTTATGACAATGATCTTTCTTCCCATTGGCTGTTGACGTGTCAGGTGAATAATCAGTTTGTACTTTTGTTTACCATTTCCTGAGCTCGACCGTCTCTGATAAATGCAAATATATCTCCTGGGCATTAACTCATGCTAGACTAAACAAATGTATTCTTTTTTGTAATGTCCCTGAACTTTTACAAGCTGTATTTACGTAAATTCTTTAATTTAAGCAGAAAAAGAAATTGTCTGTTTCTTTACAACGTTGTCCCCCTTAACCTCTTGTTATTCTCTCATTATTGTGTTCTTTTCTTCCTGCTCGTTTTTCTGCTTCTCCTTCCCATCTTTTACTTTAGTGTTCCTCCCCAACCCCCATCCACCGCATCCTCTATCATTTCTCCCCTTCCTGTTTGTCCTCCACGTAACTTCTACCTTCTCTTCTTCACCCTTTTCGTCTCCCACTTCATAACCATTATTTATGTTATATTGATAATAAAATAATTTATTACTATATTCATCATCATCGTTAATTATCGCAGTTGCTCTTTCCATGATATGTTTCCAATAAATTAACTCGACAATACTACAGATCTCAGCACACACACTGTGGTGGGTAAATTCGCTTTAAACTGGCGAATGCACTATGTGCAATTTACAGAGGGAATTACAAACTGTGAATCATCATAAAGGTTTATATTACCCCAGCCTTGCTGGTTAAATGAGAGGATTCGGGGTTTGCCCACATCTGATTCCCTACTTTTATTAAATTGTATATTTAAATTTTGTAAAGTTGACTGACACAAATGATTACAGTTAAAATGAAACTCCATAAAACTGTGAAAATATTAACAACTATAACATTTATTTGGAATTGGAATTTATGCTAATAATCAAAGGGCTGTGGATAAAATTATGGATTGTATGAAGTTAGTAGACAAATCTGTCCACTTAGCTGTAGCTCAGGTTTCTTTGGTCAGCTTCTAGCTAAGCCTCGGAGACACATCAGGCAGGCCGACTCTTCCAGTCCAGTCAATCGGGCATCTGCAGCTACGCTGGGATTTACTTATGGAACTTCCATCTGGAACTACCATCTGGAACTAGAACAATAGAACAGTCCCTATATAAACAGTTTGGAAAGTTCTCACTGGAGACAACAGTGCCTCCAGTTCTCATATAATGTTTCACTACACACATATATATGGAGTAGGATAGTAACAGGTGTTCACATTTCACTGGTATAGAATAGGAAAGTTTACAGAACATGGTCCATAATCCTGATGGGGAAATATTTTGGAAACATCAGTTTCATGAATACTCTCTATCCCAATAGTTTAAATCACACAATAAGAAAGAACATTCATCAGTGTAAATTATTCTGATGTCTTTACAACAGCGAGGGGTTAACATGCTTACACACACAGTCACATTTCACAATATTCTCATTTCAACCGCATGGGTTCACATCACAACGAATGAGAATCAGGGAGTGAGTTTACATGGGCCAGAAACTCATAACAGGTGCTTTGCATAGTTAAAAAAATTAATGGGATTGACATATCTCTATCAATATAACTGGGTGTTGGGATAGATGTCATTATACAATCATAGATGACAATGGGCTTTCTATCTGTCACAGTATTACCATAAAATATACAACACTCACTCCAGTTTAAGTCTAAATCAACATGTGTGATAACATCTTAGTCAGCAGAGTTTAGAAGTTATAAGGGGTGAAATATAATTATTAAAATTGTAAGGCAACCTGCTGAAGAACTGAAATATATTCCTAGTAATGGGGAAATTTATATACAACAATAATAATTACAAGCATGGGCCATACATCCCTCTTCTTCTCCGACAGTGTGAATATTAAATTCAGCCTCAGTGTGTTATTCCCTTTTCAAGCTCTTAAATCAGTCTCAGAATTATCTGGACTATATCTAAATTAAAGCCATACAGTGATTTATCAAGCTAATATCACCATGAGGTAAAATCAACTTAGTAAGGATTAGGTATAATGAAAATACACTACATTCCTTTTTTGTCTCACCATGCTGGAAACCGGAACCGGCCGAGATTTCACACGAGGACATAAATTCTCACTTAGTTAATATAATTATAAAAATTAAAAATACCAATGCACGTTTTTAGAATAAAATTACCATTATTTCAATCATCAAATAGATCATAGGTTTGCATTCATGTACATACTAGATCATAAACGTGGTTAGTTAGGTTCAGGGAATTCACAAGGATTTCTAAGCCATCTGGGCATCAAATTTCATAGAGTTTAACCTGTAAAATTAATTCAGAGGAATAAGCAGCAATAGATCAAATT
>CAJHNH020003279.1:149098-154098 GCA_905116865.2 Candidula unifasciata | reverse complement strand
CACACACACACACACACACACAGAATAAATTTGACAGAACTACTACGGATCTCAGCACACACACACACAAAGAATACACCCGACAGAACTACTACAGATCTCAGCACACACACACACACACACACACACACACATATATAATAAATTCAACAGAACTACTACACATCTCAGAACACAAAGAATAAATACGACAGAACTACTACAGATCTCAGAACACACACAAAGAATAAATTCGACAAAACTACTACAGATCTCAGAACACACACAAAGAATACATTCGACAGAACTACTACATATCTCTGCACACACACACACACACACACACACACACACACACACACACACACACAAAGAATAAATTCGACAGAACTACTACAGATCTCTGCACACACACACACACACACACACACACACACACAGAATAAATTCGACAGAACTACTACAGATCTCTGCACACACACACACACACACACACACACACACACACAAAGAATAAATTCGACAGAACTACTACAGATCTCAGCACACACACACACACACACGCACACACACACACACACACACACAAAGAATAAATTCGACATAACTACTACAGATCTCAGCAGCACACACACACACACACACACACACACACAAAGAATAAATTCGACAGAATTACTACAGATCTCAGCACACACACACACACACATACACACAAAGAATACATTTGACAGAACTACTACAGATCTCAGCACACACACACACACACACACACACACACACACACAAAGAATACATTTGACAGAACTACTACAGATCTCAGCGCAAACACACACACACACAAAGAATAAATTTGACAGAACTACTACAGATCTCAGCACACACACACACACACACACACAAAGAATAAATTTGACAGAACTACTACAGATCTCAGCACACACACACACACACACACACACACACACACACACACACACACAGAATAAATTCGACAGAACTACTACAGATCTCAGCACACACACACACACACACACACACACACACACAGAATAAATTTGACAGAAATACTACGGATCTCAGCACACACACACAAAGAATACATTCGACAGAACTACTACAGATCTCAGCACACACACACACACACACACACACACACACACACACACATATATAATAAATTCAACAGAACTACTACACATCTCAGAACACACACAAATAATAAATACGACAGAACTACTACAGATCTCAGAACACACACAAAAAATAAATTCGACAAAACTACTACAGATCTCAGAACACACACAAAGAATACATTCGACAGAACTACTACATATCTCTGCACACACACACACACACACACACACACACACAAAGAATAAATTCGACAGAACTACTACAGATCTCTGCACACACACACACACACACACACACACACACACACAAAGAATAAATTCTACAGAACTACTACAGATCTCTGCACACACACACACACACAAACACACACACACACACACACACACACACACAAAGAATAAATTCGACAGAACTTGTACAGATCTCTGCACACACACACACACACACACAGAATAAATTCGACAGAACTACTACAGATCTCTGCACACACACACACACACACACAACAGAACTACTACAGATCTCTGCACACACACACACACACACACACACACAGAATAAATTCGACAGAACTACTACAGATCTCTGCACACACACACACACACACACACACACAGAAAAAATTCGACAGAACTACTACAGATCTCAGCACACACACACACACACACAAAGAATAAATTCGACAGAACTACTACAGATCTCAGCACACACACACACAGAATAAATTCGACAGAACTACTACAGATCTCAGCACACACACACACACACACACAAAGAGTAAATTCGACAGAACTACTACAGATCTCTGCACACACACACACACACACACACACACACAAAGAATAAATTCGACAGAACTACTACAGATCTCTGCACACACACACACACACACACACACACACACACACACACAAATAATAAATTCGACAGAACTACTACAGATCTCTGCACACACACACACACACACACACACACACACAAAGAATAAATTCGACAGAACTACTACAGATCTCTGCACACACACACACACACACACACACACACACAAAGAATAAATTCGACAGAACTACTACAGATCTCTGCACACACACACACACAGAATAAATTCGACAGAACTACTACAGATCTCTGCACACACACACACACACACACACACACACAGAATAAATTCGACAGAACTACTACAGATCTCAGCAGCACACACACACACACACACACAAAGAATAAATTCGACAGAACTACTACAGATCTCAGCACACACACACACACATACACACAAAGAATAAATTCGACAGAACTACTACAGATCTCTGCACACACACACACACACACACACACACACACACAAAGAATAAATTCGACAGAACTACTACAGATCTCAGCACACACACACACACACACACACACACACATACAAAGAATAAATTCGACATAACTACTACAGATCTCAGCAGCACACACACACACACACACACAAAGAATAAATTCGACAGAATTACTACAGATCTCAGCACACACACACATACACACAAAGAATACATTTGACAGAACTACTACAGATCTCAGCACACACACACACACACACACACACACACAAAGAATACATTTGACAGAACTACTACAGATCTCAGCGCAAACACACACACACACAAAGAATAAATTTGACAGAACTACTACAGATCTCAGCACACACACACACACACACACAAAGAATAAATTTGACAGAACTACTACAGATCTCAGCACACACACACACACACACACACACACAGAATAAATTCGACAGAACTACTACAGATCTCAGCACACACACACACACACACACACACACACACACACAGAATAAATTTGACAGAACTACTACGGATCTCAGCACACACACACAAAGAATACACTCGACAGAACTACTACAGATCTCAGCACACACACACACACACACAAAGAATAAATTCGACATAACTACTACAGATCTCAGCAGCACACACACACACACACACACACACAAAGAATAAATTCGACAGAATTACTACAGATCTCAGCACACACACACACACATACACACAAAGAATACATTTGACAGAACTACTACAGATCTCAGCACACACACACACACACACACACACACACACACAAAGAATACATTTGACAGAACTACTACAGATCTCAGCGCAAACACACACACACACAAAGAATAAATTTGACAGAACTACTACAGATCTCAGCACACACACACACACACACACAAAGAATAAATTTGACAGAACTACTACAGATCTCAGCACACACACACACACACACACACACACACACACACACACACAGAATAAATTCGACAGAACTACTACAGATCTCAGCACACACACACACACACACACACACACACAGAATAAATTTGACAGAAATACTACGGATCTCAGCACACACACACAAAGAATACATTCGACAGAACTACTACAGATCTCAGCACACACACACACACACACACACACACACACACACACATATATAATAAATTCAACAGAACTACTACACATCTCAGAACACACACAAATAATAAATACGACAGAACTACTACAGATCTCAGAACACACACAAAGAATAAATTCGACAAAACTACTACAGATCTCAGAACACACACAAAGAATACATTCGACAGAACTACTACATATCTCTGCACACACACACACACACACACACACACACACACACAAAGAATAAATTCGACAGAACTACTACAGATCTCTGCACACACACACACACACACACACACACACACACACAAAGAATAAATTCTACAGAACTACTACAGATCTCTGCACACACACACACACACACAAACACACACACACACACACACACACACACAAAGAATAAATTCGACAGAACTTGTACAGATCTCTGCACACACACACACACACACACACAGAATAAATTCGACAGAACTACTACAGATCTCTGCACACACACACACACACACACAAAGAATAAATTCGACAGAACTACTACAGATCTCAGCACACACACACACACAAAGAATAAATTTGACAGAACTACTACAGATCTCAGCACACACACACACACACAAAGAATAAATTTGACAGAACTACTACAGATATCTGCACACACACACACACACACACACACACACAGAATAAATTCGACAGAACTACTACAGATCTCTGCACACACACACACACACACACACACACAGAATAAATTCGACAGAACTACTACAGATCTCTGCACACACACACACACACACACACACAGAAAAAATTCGACAGAACTACTACAGATCTCAGCACACACACACACACACACAAAGAATAAATTCGACAGAACTACTACAGATCTCAGCACACACACACACAGAATAAATTCGACAGAACTACTACAGATCTCAGCACACACACACACACACACACACAAAGAGTAAATTCGACAGAACTACTACAGATCTCTGCACACACACACACACACACACACACACAAAGAATAAATTCGACAGAACTACTACAGATCTCTGCACACACACACACACACACACACACACACACACACAAAGAATAAATTCGACAGAACTACTACAGATCACTGCACACACACACACACACACACACACACACACACAAAGAATAAATTCGACAGAACTACTACAGATCTCTGCACACACACACACACACACACACACACACACACACACACACACACACACACACACACACAAAGAATAAATTCGACAGAACTACTACAGATCTCTGCACACACACATACACAGAATAAATTCGACAGAACTACTACAGATCTCTGCACACACACACACACACACACACACACACACACACACACAGAATAAATTCGACAGAACTACTACAGATCTCAGC
>CAJHNH020003279.1:134098-139098 GCA_905116865.2 Candidula unifasciata | reverse complement strand
GAAACCTTTTACTAGATTCATCGAGAAACAGCAGATTAAGTGATTTGGCCATCTTGTTAGAATGCCGCAAGATCAAATACCATCACACGCACTACATCTAAGAAGATCAGCTACAAGAGCAAGAGGACGGCAGAGGAAAAAGTAGATCGACAACATTAAAGACACTCTACCCCTTCACGGCATGACAATAGCCAGTGGCAGCCAACGTTCACTGGATCGCAAATTATTCCTCCCCACAGCGCTTAACGACAGAAGTCGTTTATGATGATGATGATGATAATCACCTGATGACACAATGTGCAACCATGTCGATGAGGATCACCCGTGGAGAGGTCACGGAAGTCGCGTTCAGCCTTTAGACCATATTTATGGTTGAGTTATGTTGCAGCGTCTGGCTAGAACCAGGATGGGGCTTCAAAATAACGAAAAATTGCATCCCACAATGAGATGAATAATATAAACGCATCCGATTTCCTAATGCCTCGCCCTTTACGACATGCTCGTTAGCGATCAGCGGGTCTATTCTTTTCCCACACTAAAATTGGCGCCCCAGAATTCTAGCGGCGATTCTCCAGCCTTCCAATACTGTGACTAATGTTTTTGTCAATGTCTAATCGTTCACTGTCGGCTCTGTGGCTAAGTCGATGCGAACGCTTCGTAATTCGTAATGCCGGGTTGCCGGGTTCGATCCCAGCTGCAGGCCATGCGCCTTGCGTTGATTTTGACATTGGTATCAAGAAAGCCGACCGTCAATAAAGCAATGGCAAACTACTGGACGTAAATTTGCCAAGAAAACCCACACAACAGCCAGGGGCTGTTGGGGTTGGTTCTGCAACGTCCTGTAAAGGATACGCAACTAACCTAATCATTCATCTCAACCAATGTTTATGTCCCTTGCCTAGCAGAATCGAATGCTGGCCCCTGATCAGGGAGGTCAACGCGAGTGGCGCTGTGTTGATTTGTTGATGTTAATGAATATTCATTTGTGCTGTGTGGAGCCCGTGACATGCATGTTTACTTTCGTTTTCTAATTGCATCTGTTGTTGGCTTCGTTGTGATATGAAACGTCCGCTGTCTGTTTTTGTTTTTCATAGCGCGTTTCTGTGTTATCTCTTGTCCACTGTCTGTTTGCGGGTGTGCGATATTGTGTGGCAGGTGGGTGAGTACGTATTTCCGTGCGGTAGGTGAATGTGAGTGAGTGTGATGGTTGTCGACGTAAGTGTATGGATGGGGAGAAAGTGGGGGGGGGGGGGGGGGGTGCGGTCTAGCTCGTTTCCTGGCCCATCTACACACTGGCTGACCTTTTCATTCATACTTTCTCAGACTCTTCTACGTCAAAGGGGTGTCAGGTTGTCTTGCCTCAAATTACATCAGCGCCCATGTCTCGTGTTCAATACTACACGATGACAAAGCTTTCAAGGACCCTAGGACATCTAGAACTGGCCCTAACACAAACCCCCCTCCCAAAGCCTGTGTCTAGGTCACACAAGATACTTTTTTCGAAGAAAGCAGTACAGCGTGACACCCCTCTGACCTAGATCCTCCTGAGAAATCGTGTAGATGGGCCACGAAACGTGAACAGGTCCAAAAATGCAATCTTGCTTGTAGACCAAGTTCTACGACTTTCAACCTCTAAAGAAGTTATAATTATGACACCGGTAACTGGTATCACTTACAGTATCTGTGGGTACAGACGTCACCTCCTTCTCTGTTTCTATCGGTGTGGGTTCCGGGACCCATGTCATAAAAGGCGACTAATAAAGAGTGATTTCTTCAAAGCTGGAATGCATCTGCCTGACAGGCGAGAAACTAACAGTCTGCAAATACATTTGTTAGATTTGTAAAACGGATGTGCACCCAAAATTCAGGTTCTGTAACAAGACCAAAGTCCAGAAGTAGACGAACAAGGCAAACTTCACATCCGCAGTTTACAGCTGATGACCAGGAAAAAGACGTTCTTTCGACGCGAATCAGACAACAGAGCTACTAAAAATAGCGGTCCCTGATTCCTTCAGAAAGCAGCCGACAATAATAACCTTGATGTTTCGGTACTGCAGCCAATCAGATGATGTTCTGTGGGTTATGCAAATTACCCTGGCCCCTCGACTTGTTAACGGCGCTACTATTGATCATGTTGGGTATTGTGGTCACCTCATTGCCTCTATCTTTCTGGACCGACTGCAATTAGGTCTAATTGTATGTGCTCCATTTCTTCTTCTTCTGTCTGTCTGTCTGTCTGTGTCTGTCTGTCTGTCTGTCTGCTCTTCTTCTTCTGCTTCTTCTTCTTCTTCTTCTTCCTTCTCCTCCTCCTCCTCCTCTTTCTTGTTTTTCTTCTTCTTGCTAATCTTCTTCTGCTAAATCTTCTTAGAGTTCATGGCGTGTGATTTCGCAGTCATGTGCATCCAGAACCTTCTGTCTCGTTTACTTTCAGCCATTTCTGATACAGATAGTCTCTGCCCCGCGATCTCTCAAAAGCAACCATCAATCTTCAAAAAGAAATTATTTTGTATACATGTTATTTGAAAGAAAGAAAAAAAAAATACATTTTTAAAGTGGATCTCAATGGCACACTGGCACACACACACACACACACACACACACACACACACACACAGAGACACACACACACAGAGACACACACAAACATACAGGAAAAGTAATATATATTAAAAAAAAACTATTATTAAAGCATTTAATTAACCAGCCCTATTTCATGCATCTTTTATCTTCTTAAATAAATCAGTTGAGTGTGATGATAATAACAAGATAATAGTGAGAACTATCATAAGCTACAAACATTAGCAAATAACGTAGAATTTACCGAAAAGCGACCAGGCACGCAACTGTTGCCAAAATCAAAGATTATAATCTCAATCAAAGTCTCAGACCAAACAGGGAAATAGCCCGGGAATGAAGATAGATCTTAAGGAAACTTTGTCTTCTTGAAATTGATCTCACGGTCGCTTCGCCGTCAAGGGATTTTCATTCGCGCGTTTTCTCGAAAGTTCTTTATTTTATTCCACACGCTCTCTTTCCTCCTGCGACCAGTGTTCTTGACACTCGGTGATTTGGCCGAAATGTGGCTGTGAAATATGTTTTCAATTTGCAGCAAGCTGGCAAAGTTTGATCAAATGGTTGAACTGCTGAAGATTTGGCAACAGCTGTGAAATTACATTGAAAACAAAAACACACATCTGGAAATTTCTCAGCTACCTCCAGAATGTGGTAGAATGCTTACATGTCAAAAGAAAAGGTGAAAATCTATCAGAATATTTTACAATGTGAGAGAGGAGAGTTTTAAACTGGGCGGAGCTCGGGGCTGGTACCTTGCCCTGCCAGTTTCAAGGTCGTAGATTCGAATTCCTATCAAGGTAAAGTAAGTAGATGAAGTATAATTTTCACTACGTGGCGAATAAAGCACATGAGGCAAGACTCATAATTTTGTAGACCAACTGGCCCTCGATGGATAATGTGTAGTGTAACCACACGTCCCGTTTTGACTCGTCCCGTTTTCACCCGGAAAGTCCCGTTTTGTAGGTGTTTCCCGTCCGTCCGTCCGTCCGTACTCCAAAAACGAGCAAATTGTCCCCTTTTATAAAAATTTACAAATAAGCTGGAGAATAGAACATACATTACACTTACTGTTATATATGCAGACCTTATTAGATTTCATAGTTTTGATACTCTAAATGTCTGAAATATGTTGTGAATTCCTAATATAACTTGCTATTTCGTTGTGGATAAAGCGATTATTTCTTGGCGAAAATGGGGCATGTTTTCTTCTTCTTCTTCTGCGTTCATCCGAAGATGTAATTGCGTTGTGTCCGTTTACAGGTTGGCTGCGATATTTGCACCTTTCGGTCAATACATCCGACTTCTGCGGGCATTTGTTGACCGGGTTAGCCTTCCCTGTCGGCATGTTTTAATTGTATTGTTGAGCAAATAGCCGTTTACACCCTGGTGAAGTAGGAAGGCTAGAAAGCGATGGGGGAAAAGAAGGGGGGGGGGGGGGGTTAAACTGACTTGCTTAGGATGTCCAGTTTTCAGCCTTACATTTTAGCAGGATGTCCAGTTTTCAACTAAAAATTTAAGCAGAATGTCCAGCTTTCAACTTGAAATTTAAGCAGAATATCCAGTTTTCAGCTTAAAATTTTAACAGCAGGAACTGTTTTCAACTCAAGAGATAATGGTCACCCTAGTAATGTCGTCCACAATATGTCAGCTGGGGTTTCCTCCCTGGAATTTATTTGGTGGCCATTTAAAGCTGGGTCGATCTGGGAAGTAAAGTAAAAGTCCCTTTTCTTCGCCTTTAGGCGTAAAGGGCATATTGGGCTAGATATATATTTGTATAAACCAATCGGCACAAGAGGAGTAATTTGGTTAGCATCCAGCCGGCCGCCTTTACTTCTTGGGACTGCACCTGGTACCCACTCAAGGCTATGTCGACCTGGAAGTCAAGGTCGTTTTTAAAAAAAATCCGGCTCTGCTCGGAATCGATCCCACGACCTTCGAATTCGCAGACATGAGTCCAGTCGATACACAACAGCGGCTCCCCGAGCATTAATAATAAAAAGTAAAATAATCGATTTTTCTTTGGCGATAGAAAGTGTGAGCGATGAATACAACCGTTACATTCACGCCTTTTCGCTGGCTCTATCCTCGGAACCCCCATCTTGTATCTCACTCAGAAAGCACATCTACACGGCCTCCAGGTGCGTTCAAAGCTTCGTTTGCCTGGAGGGTCTTCGTGGCGAAGAGTTGAGCCGTTTGCCTCACTCTCTGAAGCTCATGGGTTCGTTTCATTGCTGCGCTCTCTCAGTTCACGAGTGCAGTTAATAAGGAGATCCCCGGTGATCGTTGCCGGAACTACGGATTTCGTACTTTGTGCAGACAGAAGGGCGGGCTATGAAGAGAGTCGGCGCCACATGAAATTTAAAAAAAATCGACTTTGATAACCTTTAACCTTTGCCTGTTTACTAAGGAACTAAATTCACCCCCTG